>QVNV01007948.1:0-102974 GCA_014825455.1 Pseudomyrmex pallidus
AGACTCCGGTAACTAGGAAAACATATGAATTTGTAAATCTTTAAACTGCTCTCCTCTAAAATTTGCGTTTTGGAGTTACGGGATTATACATAGGGAGTGACACGATATAATACTATTTGATATGCAAAAAATATATGTATATAAATATTGTATATATATATATATATATGTATATATATATATTTTTTCAATGTATATAAATATATAAATATTCAATGTTTGTTGTTTTTTTTATCCATTAATTGCTATAGTTGTATAGTTTTTAGAATTAGTTATTATTTTACATCTCGCAACGGAATTTTTTCTCTTGCGCACACATATTAATAGCTGCATTTATATGATAAGTATGCTAACAATATGCACAAAATCAACTTGCATTAGTATCAAAAATTGCACGAAATTCAGTGAGACAGAAATGCGTGAAATTTAGCCTCGGTATTCGTTACGAGATACGCGAAACAATTAATTTCAACAATGTTCAATTAAATATATACAGCTGGAACTTTCATCTAGCAAAATCTCAAACAATTTTACACGCAATAAAATCGACACTAACGCACGAACGATGTGGCGCATCAACGGACAGCGTGTGCAGTTGAATGTGTAATATTAGACGACTCGACGCGCGTCCCTCTGTCATAAAGTTCTTTTAAATGATTTTGTACAATTCTATATATATTTCATTATCTCATTAAAAAAATAATTACTACACACTAGTTTATTGAAAAAACTTCATTATTATACGTTCCCTTGAATTGTGTATGTACATGCAAATGTGAATTTTCGATCAACATTCACATTTTAAAAGAACTTTATGACAGAGGGACGTCGTCTAGTGACGCTTATTGCGCGGGCTTAATTTTGTTCTTTATGCCGCATTTATGATTCTCGTTTATACGCATCGATATATGGCATCTCCACGTTAGGTCGGCAATCAGCGTGGGAAAGTTCAACGGTAACGTCACCAATGCGCCAATAATCGTTTTACGAGGCTCGCGGATCAATTAATTCCGGTTCTCCACTAGCTAGTTTACCGATCGCCTGAATTATGAGTACGTGTAAACGATGTGCGCTGAACAGGCACGCGATTAGATTCCGACGATTTTGCCTACAATCAACGTTCAAAGTGTTTCACAGTAACAACTGCGAGCAAATTCTGCCAGTCATAATCTATGATAAAACGTATATATACAGAGACTTCTATATATGATTCATCTTTAGCTTTTATTATTTGTACCTCTCCACGCTTTCGATATAAACCTTGAATCAAATTTTTCGATACATTTGCTTCGCCGAATAGGAGCAATAACATTTGTTTTATTTTTATTTGCATGAGCCATTATATCGTTGACATGTCAATAAATTTCTCGAATCATGACGACCAGAGGGAATTTACATCCAGCAACGGGTAAATCGTTCGAAATTTATTCAGAGGAAGGTCTCTCCGCAAAAGGTGGCCGCACCCGACTCGAAGTTATTCCCGGCGGCATGGCTAAAGCCGACGCGTAAAATTCACGCCATCCTTTACATAACTGGATTCAATCGGAAGGCGTTTTCCTCGTGAACGCGAGTTCGCGAATGCACATCGATGAGGTTCTTCCCCGTTGGCAGGAGAAAGTGGAAAAGAGAGGAAAACTCGAGGGGTGGCTATGCGGTGGCGAAGGTAGTCTTACGCATTGGAGAAGCGGAACGAATGTAGATTCAATGCGCTCGCGCGTATTCCTGCGACATTCTACTTGCCTTCCATTCGCGAAAAGTTAAGTCGAACGTAAAGCATCGCGTATACCATGGAAAAGCATAGCAGCTCGTGCAAACCGCTTGAACATTCGTAGAAAATTAATTACCGCGTGTACCGCGGATTGTTTTACAGAATTTTCTACTAGAATTGCTTTTTACACCGACGATCAAGTCGATAAATTATTTACGGTTAGACGATAAAATCTAGATGTGTGTATGTAAGGGGGGAGAGAGAGAGAGAGAGAGAGAGAGAGAGAGAAAGAGAGAGTACTCTATCGTGTGCGCTGGTGTTACGGAAAATCGATTTAGAGGAAGCTTTCAAATATAAATTTAATCGAGATATTCGTTTTTTTTCATTTGAACAATTCATTATTAGGATAAAAAATTGATTCGGTTTAAAGCGGAAGTTTGGCGAACAAAACAAATTTTTTTCAATGTGGCACATGGATTTTGCAGTGGAAAAAACTAATAAAAAATATTATGTATACCTTCGAGCAACGTCCGTAAAATTGCAATACAATATGAGTTACACGCTTCTAAAAGTAAAGAGTTTTATTTCAAAATTGCTGAAAATTGATTTTCTCTCTCTACGAAGAGCTTTGTAAACAGATGTAGGTTAAAATATAAAAGCATTCCTTCTGCGAGAATATAAAAAGTTTATATATATTATACATATACAAACACACAAAACTAATAATGGGATAAAACGTAATAACAGGATGCTTTTCTACAGTTCCGCCAGAAAAAAATAAATAGTTGAATGGTTTTCTAAAAAATGTTTAAATGAAAAAAAGAAACGAGAAAAGGAAGGAACAAAATATTCTTTTAAAAGCAAGTGATTCGATTGCAACTCACGTACAAAGTTAAACAAGAACCGTCGTTACATATGCACATATATATACTGTAGAATATATTTAAAGTTTGCTCTACATTATTTTCACAACAGCATATAGAGAGCAAAACTAGAACTTTGCATTGTTATGCCGTTTGTGCCAATGTGAGACTGTTTCAATTTTATATTTTTCCGCGTATTGTAAATTTAACAGACGCTACGTTATTTGTATTTCCCTCGAGTTTCGAGTATTATCTTACCTTTGCTCGCATAGGTTGCACCTTTGTGTGCTCGCGATGCAGACGAAAACCGCGATGCCGACCATAAGGAAGTTATGAGGCTTAGGCGCAGGCTTATGACGCGCGCAAACACAAGTTTACATCCATAACAGGCTTAAACACGAGTACTTGATTCGTTCCACATAAAGTAGAAAAGATAATTGATCTCAAAAATATAAAGATAATGCAGAAGCAAACAAATAGAATATGTTAATTTTCTATTTTTTAACTGAAAAATTTCTACAAAACTCCACGTAATTAGAAAAATGTTTTAAAATAATATATTGTAAGTATATTTAATACTGTATGTCATGTAAACAAAAATCACAATTTATACATATGAGTACTGCATGCAAAACTCCACTATATGACGTCATGTTTAAAATCTTATATAAAAAACGCAGACAATTCGCTTTATAACATACCGATTCGCATGTATCGCACTTATGAACTTCACTCTTGCTCGAGAATCGAAGTTTAACGTAATAAATGTTGATTCGACCGCCACCCACTTGAGAGAAAGACACTTATGCTTATGTGAAATATTATTTCACGCTTCTTGTCTTGCTTCACGGGGGAAGATACAGACGTTTCACGAACAAAAGCGTTGGACGGATGGGCCGCCAATATTTTCAGTAGTAACACTCGATGTCTGGAACATTGGGTGTGCAAGCGGAAAGAAGGGAAAGAAAAACCATAGGGTACGGATATATAAGAGAAGGGAGAGAAAGAGAGAGACGGGAGAGCGGCGTTCCGAAGGTGAATGGTCAAAGAAGAAGTATGAGGTAGAAAAGACACGTGAAAGATGATACGTCTAGAAGCGGAATATATACACATCGAACTCATATTTGATACTGTCGCTGTGTCACACGACGTGCGGTAGATATGGTTGATTTATTCAACCGGAAATGGTACTAGAGTGACCGTCACACGCGCGAGCGCGACGTTACAATCCTCTATTTTCGAGAATATAGGAGAACGATAATTGTCATTCGATTGACATCTGAAATAAAATCAGCGAACGAACAAAATGCGCTTTGTCTGCTGATATTTTGAAATAAATTCGACTTTGTTGTATAACGAACTTGAACTTGGATAAAAAAACACAAACGTATATAAACACAACTACTTGCCTAACCTAAACAAATTATCGAACTGAAAAAAAATTATCAAATATAATTTTCGTCGATTGATAAATCTATTATATATTCACTATCGATCTCTCTGCATAAAAATTCTCAAGTTATAAAACGTATTTAACGTGAAAGAAAAAAAAAACAAGATGAGTTCATTTTCTTTTTTCAACGAATATTTTTCTTATTTGTTTTTTAAAGAGCTACGAACACAATGATATTGTCAACGCGAAATTACAATAATACACAACTCGTCAGTTCGTCGTGGCTGCTGCTAAACTCAATTTTATGAAATTTTCACGTAAAAGCTGTTTAGATTTGCTTGTTATGGCGGTAGTCACAGTGTAATAAATATCTACGCTAATAGTACGGAGTGGAATATTAATGGAATATCTACTATTTCTCTCTCTCTCTCTCTCTCTCTCTCTCTCTCTCTCTCTCTTCGTCATGAATACACTCACACACATTTTTTGTGAGCCTATAAAAGAGTGCTTTTTAAAAGCGCTGACGAAGCTTACTCTGTTTGTTTGATAATAAGGAAAAAGAGCTTTGATTTCCATCTGTGATTCCTCTATCATGTTCACGTAAACCTTCGCTATCCGCGCGAGCGGACGATTAATCGTGTAACGACACCCCGGCACTTAATCGCTCTAGTTGCGGAAAATCCCATTCTCGCAAGTAGCACTCTTGTCAGACACGAGGCTCACGTCGCCTACTATCGACAAAGCTTCCATTGTCCTAGTTAGGCCAGAATTACTGATGTCATTCTACGGACAGCGGAAGGTGGTGGCGGGATACGGGTAACGGGATACGCGTACGCGGTAGAGGTTTAGCTGCTACAATTCGCTGAGACAAAAGACCTGCGTTTATGACCTAATTAGCAGGGACAGTTTATGGAGTAAACTCCCACGGAGTTAATTCAACATCGAAGTTTACAGCAGCGTTTTACGCGTAAAATGTGACGTGACACAGAAACGCATCGCGCTCGTATAATTAAACGAGAATTCTCAAGATATTTTAAGAACATGGGCGCTTTGCAAGGCATTTCTGTGCACGGTGTAAGATCTTTGAGAGACGAATACTTTAACAGTACAGCTCTATAAAATAAAGCCAGCTATGTACATATATTATTATATTAAAGTCTTTATGCTTCATAAATAGCATTATATAATTACTACTCTGTAAGTAGTCGTTTCTGATCATTTCGATGTCACATTTGAATTCAAAGAACAGCCGAAAGGACGATAATTAAGAAGTCATTAGCAAATCAAGCAAATTTGATAATACAATCGTGAAATGAACACGTGTCGTCGCGTTCCGCAATATATATCGAGCTCGCTGGCAAGCTTTTTGACTGCTATCGCGGAGCGCTTAACGTGTTAAAGTTAACAGGTACTGTGAGCTGAATAGATAATCTGCGCGCCGCGAGAGAATCGCGACGTTCCAGTTAAGGCGGGCACTTGAAGCGCGGAATTCCCGATGAAGATCGTACTACGGAATCAGAATACGGCTCGTGAGCGCGCACTAGATTCCCCCCCGGTGAGCATTTCCGGAATAAAGATAAAAAAAACCGAACCACACAGTCTGGGAAAGTCGTTTCCCTGGCAGCCGCGCACCCAATAATCGTCTCTCCGGCAGTGATCATAACAGTTACACAGCAAGTCCGCCTCTCTGTTCGGAGTATAACATTATTATAAGAACGCAGAATATGTGTGTGTGTGTGTGTGTGTGTGTGCAGGAGCGGGCCAAGGAAAGAGCCGGAAAAAGCTGCCGTCGGAAATGTCATCGATATGAACGGCACACGTGTTGCGAGCGATATCTCTCAAATAAATTCGCAACATGACTTTCGACGGACGTTAAATGGTGTTTAATTCGTTCGAAGCTCTCGTATATTTCTTTCACATTTATAATCTCCAATGTGACGACACACAAAGTTGAAGAAATATCAAACGAAACAGATATTTCGCAATAAAAACACAAAAGAGTTAGAAATTTTCTTCGTAGATGCGGTCAGCAGAGATACCGCAGATTTTTTTTTCGTAATAAAGAGCGAAGTTAAAGAGAATCGAAAAATGAAGTCGGAATAGAAATTTTCCGCTAGACAGATTACTACGATACTCGCGACGTCATTTCCGCTCGAGACTCGAAAGCGTGGCTTATCCCGTGATCATCCGGTTTCCGGTTACTACCTGAGAGACTTGCGAGAAAACGCAGCGCGTAGCTCTCGTCGCTCGAATTCATTTCACGCGTTATAATCTTTAATTAAAGCGAGTTTTCCGCCGCGCATAATGCGAGGTCATTATGACGACGTCGGATGCTGCGGGTTGCCGTACACTATTTCTCTCTCTTTCCTTTTTCTTCTTGTTTTTCTGTCTTTTAGCTTGCGGTTTTGTCTTCATCTTCTACCTGCGAGCCAGTCACACTTGAGCGACGCGGTCGCGTCGTTAAAAATTATGAGCCGCGATATCGTACAACGTTATCCTCAATGTTTTTGCATCGCATAAGTCCTTGATGCAATTCCTATTAACTCATTTTGCGTAACTTTCCCGGACAAGTGTGAGCGGCTTTTGGAAACAGCTCGCGCCAATCACTCAAGATCGCCTCTATTACGCCCGGAATAGCATATATATGTATGCACATATATATGCTATATACAGTCGACTCTCGCTATAGATCCGCTTTCCCCTTGACACGTACTTTCACGCACACATAAGTCACTCTCCTATCATATCTTTTAATTGCTGAGAGAAAAAGATACGACAAGTTTGCGTATGTATGTTTCTGTGTTATTTGAGTAAAATGTCATTACGCGTTATTAATACAATTAGAAAAAAAAAGAAGATCGATATATCGATATGCGATATTATGATGTTTGCATAGACAAATCTTATTCCTGCTCAAAACGCTACTTAGTATAGTAGTGCAATTCGATTAGTCAAAAAATCAAAACGAAGACTGCACTCGCTCGTATCAGCTCGCGTTACATCAGCACCGATCCTCTTATAGCTATCAACACTCGAGCTCGCTCAATTCAATGTGCAACTGCATTTCACTGCGAAACAATCTCGATTTCCTGCCAGTATACGAGTTCAGGTAACCAAAAGCAATCCTCATGGCTCCAAGTAATTCCGCGTCCCAACCGACGACGCTGTCCCGTTACTGTTTCGTATTCGAAGGAATTCAGCGCTGTTGAACATCCGCTTACGCTTCCCGCACGACGATGCACCTCCATTATCGGAAGCAGAAGAGAAGCCCGTTTCTCTCTTGTTCCGCGGGCGTGCCACTCGTCATCCTCGTCAACGTCGTCGCGCACTCGTCGTCACGTGACGTGATGCACTCGAGGTGCTGCATGCAGGCTTTCTCCAGCAATCGTCCGAAAAACGAGCGTCCTTGCTGGCGTCCTTGTCGACGACGACGTTGTTGTCGAGAAAGAAGGAAGAGAAGAAGGTTCTAAAGAAGCGGAGCTAAGGAACGGATGAAGGCGCGGTAATGGAGGATGTTTGCGAGTAGGTGGAGAGGTAGTTAGGGAGGATGGATAAAGGGGGTTTTATTATGTCTGAGGACGAGTCACGCAAGTGGCGAGTAACAGAGATATATACCGTGTGGCGACGACAAAAAGTAGCTGGGGTAGTTTCCTACATCCGAAGAACGAGTCACGAAGGCGCGGGGCTGCGGCCGCGCGATATAAAAGGTTTTATTATGTCTCCGGACGGAGTCACATGAGAGGTGGCTAAAAGATATACGCGCGAGTGCTTCGTCGCGAGACGAATTATTATTGTTTGACGAGCTTCGCATCGTTAGCGGATTTAGAGAAATATTTTTTTTTTTCGTTGTCATTGGTAATTTTCTCGATCCTTCTTGCAACTGTTTTGCATTCTCTGCGAATGTACATCGTGCAGATTTGCATAATTGAATATTTTTTTTTTTTTAAGAGAGTGAAATATATAATACCAATGGTTTAAAATACACGACGCTAACTTTATGGGAAACTACAGAACTAGATATGCGCGTGTTAATTGTGAAATAATCAAATCTGAGATACAAAAGGCTATTATCAACGAAATCTTAATTGTTTTGAAAGTTTATTTGTGTTACTTTCAATTTGACGGATAAATAATGTAAAACAATTTTGATAAGTAAACATTGACAAACGGCTAACTATTCTCTCTCTCTTTTCTCTTTTCTCTTTTTTCCCAACAGAATTACATATGTCGAATCAAAATTGATTACAATTGCGTACTACTCTATATCACATCTCACTCAAATTTAATATTCCCGCGGTATTCGGTTACACTCGATATTCACTCTTGAAGTAAAACATGCGAGAAAAATACGAAACGATCTAGTCATGATTCGACACGCGATGCGACATAATGGAAAGATAATTTTGTTTACTTTGCTTCACGCGAATAAAAAAAAAAAAAAAAACACACAACGCGGTTACAGTATTAGATTAATAAAAAATCAAGGCTTAAAATTAAAGCACTTGTGTTAACTTATCAAAGAAGACAATAAATGCACGTATCTTTGTTTGTTTTATTTTCATGCGAATATATCATATTTAT
This sequence comes from Pseudomyrmex pallidus, assembly GCA_014825455.1. NCBI lineage: Eukaryota > Metazoa > Arthropoda > Insecta > Hymenoptera > Formicidae > Pseudomyrmex > Pseudomyrmex pallidus. The sequence continues at coordinate 8,546 of QVNV01007948.1, forward strand.
TTTCTTTGGTACAATATTTTCCTATGTTGTTTCCACTTCTGTGTATGATTTCATATAATTTCTGCGGATATCCGAAAACATCGTGGCAATATGATCGTCGAACCGTCGTGCAGCATCGATTGATTCGACCTATACAGTCCACACAATATCGCATCCATCACCCCTTCGGGGTCCATAAATAAATTACGTTCGCGTGGCATTTATCAGCTACACACTGTTGTGCGGTCTTTCTCCGTCTGCACTTTCCTAGCTTCTTTTAACTTGTATAAAAGAGGTTTCTCCGTCTCCTGTGCACGTATATATACGACGAAAACGTAGCACAACATGCGGTCGATCAAAGAGTTTTCCCATGGAACGCGAACGTTGATGTAAGGAGCAAAATAAAGAGCGAAAAAGAAAAGAATGAAAGAGAGAGAGAGAGAGGAGAGAGAGAGAGAAATATCTTGTGGGAAAACATGTAGAGAAGCAGCAAAGGATCGTCCTTCTTAAGTCTCCTTTCGTAGTATTACCGAGTGTCCACTCTTTTGACCGGTCATCCGATAAGGAGATCCTGACGTTCGTTTTAGTCCACACGAGCACGTCCCCAGTGTATCTGATTCAACTATTTGCGGTTAAATCGCTTCAACCGTAAGCGAATAAACAAATGACTCCGCAATAGTTTTTCGGCTACAAATCATATATATATAAAATTATTTAACTAGTTATATAAAAATACTATATATCTTTTCCTTATCTCTTTGCTGTTGTTCTAATAATTGAGTTTTTAAATTGTCAGTGTTATTTTTTACTATAGCGTATAACGTTTGCTTGTCAATCACGAAATTTAGTAAAGAGACAGCAAAATCGGCCAAGTAAATAATAAATATCTTTTACGATTGTATAGACCTAAAAATCTGTATTGTTTTTGCGCTTTTCTTTACTGTACACGTAAATGACGTCAAAGGCGGACACCGTATATCGATGCGCTTTTATAGAGCATCTAAAAATATTTCTGGGTCATTGTCTGAGGTGTTTTGTTCCTCGTAATAGCCGCGAGCGAAGTGGTGTTTTGAGTGCCGACAGAAAATGCAGCTTTATAGACGAACACTTTTCCGCAAGTGCGGAACGGGAAAGCTTCAAGATGGCATACGGATACTTTTTACTATCGTATATGTGAGCTCATAAAAAAAAAAAGAAAAAACGAAAAACCTAGGCGATTACGATGCCTCGACTGTCGACAAAATCAGGCGTCAAGTGTTTGAAGCGGATGCTTTGACTTAGAAATTCCAATCCATTTATGCTAAGGTCACACAGAGCGTTACGTTACACTACGCTATGTTTTTTACCGAAGCGAAAGAAGAGATATATAACACCTGTCTGTTCCAAATTAAAAAGAGAACATTTCTAACATAATATTTTTATAAGTTACATGCGACAGAAATATGTACGTAATTATTTGTTTATTATCGAGACTCTTCTTTGCTCTGCACGTTATATCGAGTTATATACGCGTCTAAGTATCAGTCCGAGAGAAATACTTGATTAAGTAAAAAAGTTTCTGGTGTAGCCTTCCTATCTTTGCGGCGCGATAAGGCGCAACGTGAGACATTGGCGTGTCTGAAGACAATAAATATTTTCCAGAGTGCAAAAGCCGATACACGCGTCTTGTCCGGTTACTTCGTATACGAAGGGTACTTTAAATAGAGCAATGAATTTAGTGAAAAGAAGATAGAGACATAGCGCTTCTTCCTTGGCCTTTTAAGTAAAATCTCCGTTAAACTAGAAGAGAAGATTTATGCAACGTTTAAATCAGTAAATAGTTTCAGGATGGATAATCCTTTTTGGTGCAGAAGAGAAGCACTCTGTCTTTTTCCTACCTACAGCCACACCCCAATTTCATCTCATTTTCTCTTTCCCAAACTCTCCGAAAAGTAGAAAGAGAAAGAGAGAGAGAGAGAGAGAGAGCGCGCATTTTAATGCGGACACGATTTACAGCACGAGTATTATCTTCATTAGCATGCTACATCTCGACGTTTTCGGGCTGTAATAATTATGTAGAGTATTATTTCACGCTGCGTAAATCTCTTCTCTATTTCTTTTGTCTCGAAGATCTCTCAATCTTTTCAATAGGCCAACACACACAGTCGCGGCGAGCGATCCACGCGAGGTATCGTCAATAGGAGCTTGCTTCGATCCCACAGAACAAAGCTACAAATAGTGTTGTTAACCGAAACAAATTACTTTCTGTCTGCGAGTAGGTGGGTGGGTGCTTTATTCCGGTGTTATCATGTACCAGGTGGCGGGCCCCCAAGGTGCAGGGATTCCAAGCGCAAGATTAATGCTTCGGAAGATGTGCGGGAGCTTTCAAAGGATGATAACTCATAGAAGGGGCGGCACTGGCGTGTAACGTGCCACTAAATTGTTCCCGCGCTGGAAAAGTGGATATGTCAACCGTCTCGTTAGCTTGTAGTGGTCTTTAAATAAAGCGATAAATCCGCCGAGTTCACGACCCCGTGCATTCTCTGCGATTTCACTTCCCGTCATCTTTTCTTTTTTTACGTATTTTACGCGCGCGATTACTTGCGCGTGGATCTCTCTCTCTCTCTCTCGCACAACTTGTGACTCCGTCCATGAAAAATAAAACGCGCATTTAATTCTAGTCTCGAAAGTGATAAGTTTTTTTTTTTTTTTATTTAATCAGTTTATTACACTCGTGTTAAATCCCGGAGAGATTTTTTTTACGCTGCGCGGATTTCTCAAAAGAAACGAGGTCGCGGATGCTTATGAATAGACTGATAAATCGACGGGAAAAATTTAATGTGTAATTTCGCGCCAGACAAAATAATACCTACGCCACATAAAGATTTAGAGAGCCGTGATTCATGAAGATAGGTAGAACTCTAATTTCTATTGTTCTTGGAATGGTAAACCTTTGCCAGAGAAAGCCAGGTGCTCGCACATATACATGCATATGCACATACATCGTCGTCTCGGGACGATTTCCACCAGCGCAGAGGCGAGTAATAGCTCGCCGGCAGGCTGGTAGATTAAAACGCTCGCGGGTTTTTGGTCGCGTTGCGTCGTCATTTATATTCTCCGTGCATACATGTAGTCGGCGGCTGTGAGGCCGGCTCTTGGTGAACATGTCAGACGATATGTGACCGGTTCCTGACGCGTTTTCAAGCTTCCGGAAGCTTGCGAGAGCCAGCTTGTCACGATGGACACTTTAAAGCTTACCGCCGCAGCGTGTTCCACGTCGGTAATCCTCTCAATTTACTTCTCGTTATTGTACTCCCTCTCGGTCTGTGGTCGTTCATCTCTTCTTCCCTCTTCCCCGATTTCGGACGGTTGCGAGTCCTTTTAATTCTACGCAAGGGAGAGGAATTCCTCTCATTGAAAGCGGCGCTCGTCGTTTTAAAACGCGGTTTCAATTAGGCGCATCCAGCGCGCACGAGCAACGGTATCTACATTTTTTTAATTTTCATACGACGTGTATCGCCGCATGCAAAACGAGCACAGCCGGTCCAGACTTCTAATAAGCTCCCGGCACTTACGGCCAGCTGGAAGAGCACGAACGTTGTAATGAACTATTAAAACCGAGCAGAAGGATTCCTCCAGAATCGGAAGACAATACTTTATTTCAATGCGGATATATACACAGAGAAAGAGAAAAGCGAGAGAAAGTAAAGAGAGTCTATATATATATATTTTTTTTTTTTCAAATCTATTATATATTTACTATATAAATATATAGCCAACACAACACGTGCTTATATCACAACAGAAGCGGATCACTTATTTCACAGATATATCTGTACACAATATATCAACTATGGATTTTCTGTGATGGCAATGAATATTAACACGCAGTTCGCGTGTAGCGATCAGCTGATCGCAACAGTCACGTAATGTCCAGGTAAACATCTGACAATGAGTTGCGCCGCCTCTGCCTATCTTCTGTATTTAACTCGTGCTAAGTCAACTGTTTCTATTAATAACTAAAACAATAAGCTTTAGTTTTGCAAGATAAAAGATTTTTTCAGAATTTAGTTAGAATTATGTATTTTTAGGAACAAAAAAAGGTTTTGAATTACTCTGTATTATTGTTACAAGTGTTTTCATGTATCGAGTACCGACACTGTTTCGGCAATATACATATATCTCTCTCCAACAGCAATCAAAGGGAAGTGCAGCGATTCTTGTACGCAGTTTTATGCGACTTCGTTTCATCCACTTCCCTCTTACGATTCCCGACTGTCTCCACAAATTTGTAAGTTTTCTCGACATGCGGCCGAGGTTTCTAGCGTTACACGTCGAGTTATGAGATACCGAAGTTGGTCCAAAACTTCCGAGTGCATCCAAACTTTTGAAAAACACGTGACGCGCGTACTGTTCCCGCAACGATGATGGCGCGAGTTGAAAGAAGAAAAAGAAAGCAAATGGTTTTCTCTATCCAGCTTGATTGATTTGGCCAAATTTGAAAATATCGTGTGAAATTTTAACGGTCTTCTCGACGCGAAAAATCGAGGGCGCTTTTCTGAAGTCATTCAGGCGGATACAAAACGTCGCGTAACGAGGGCGAGAATTCGAGTGATCGGGAGGTTGATTAATTATCGAAATTGGAAGCACATTTGTGTGAGCTTATTTAAATATTGCCGATTCGCGTGATGGAAATAACGAGGCGTGCAATGCACTGGCAATTAAATACGGATACCGCAGGCTAAACGGGAAGAGTGAGTGCCAGAGATCAAACACATTTGCTCGTCATTGGAACGTTGCGATAAAGTGCAATTCGTGTAATCGATTTTCATATCAAATACCACGGTATTTTATGCACCCCCACGTTGACGTTACCCAAAATTCATCCAGGCATAATTAGCCACTTTAGCGTACAAATAACTGCTGCGCTTTTAGCCTGTTTATACCGCGAATCGCGCCAAGTATCACTACACACACACACACACACAAATTAATTTTGCAAAAATAACCTCTCAATCACATAAATATATCGACGATGTGTTTTTATAGTATTTTTTTTTTTATAGTGGATAAAGAACGAAACCGTTTTTGCTTCTTTATGCAGTTTCATAATGGCTTCTATAAAGTTTGGATTTATTCGTAGGTGTTTTTGTTAAATCTGGTTTAGACGTTTATATATTTTCGGCGGCGGTAAGTGCGTGTCGCTCGCCGAAATTCAACACGGAATTTTCAGTGCTCTCGCTTAAGGTATCGCCGCTACCACTACAGGACAAGATACGCGGCAGAAGGCAGTCTGCTGAATTATTAAAGGAGGGTCGACGAGGGTGCTGCTTGTTCGAGTTGAGAGCGACCGTGCTATGAACGCGAAGACAAAGCGCTCGAGCCGAGTATACGAGACACATGTCATGGTGATTTTAATCGTACTCGTTGCGGCAAAGTTCAAATATTCCGATCAATTCTATCTTTACTATTGTAGACGTATACGATTGTATAGAGATTATACATACGTGTTTTAACAAAAAGGTTTTTGTTTCCGTAAGAATAATTCTTAAAAATTTAATAATTGTTGCAACATATATAAATGCTTGCAATATACATATACCTAACATAAAAAATAATAGCATATACAAATGTATAATAAGTATTTTATCAATAATAAGTTGGATCTTTAACGTTAAACTAAATTTTTTATTTGTGAAAATTATGCTATTAGATAACTTTAATAAGTAAAATAAAAAAATAAATAAATAATGAAAAATTTGGAATTATAAGTATACATAATATGTATGTACGTATATACAATATATATAATATGTAAATATAATATATAGTGTATAAATAAACAAAAATATACATAAATACATATATAAATATATGTATTGTATAAATATACGACAGTTTTTTTAAGTTTTAACTTACAGTATCAGAGTTTTAGTAAAAGAGTTTTAGTAACAGAGTTTTAGTAAAACAAATGAGAATCACTGCCGAACAATCCCGGTTCCATTTAAATTTGCGGTGTGCGGTTTGTGTGTGCTCGGTTCTGAAACAACGGCGAGGTTTATGGTCTCGCAGGATGATTCCCACGTGTCGACCTTTTTAACAAACGCAGTTGCGCATGACCGCGCTTACATGGTACAACGCGTAACAGCAACAAACATATTGTTTCTTCCGAATGCACGTAATAGATTGCACGAATCTAATTTAATCTCCTGTGCTCGTGGAAACCTAGAAACTCGTTTAGATAAGTGCTGTTAATTACAAGTGCCGCAGTCAACTAATCTTGTCAAATGTGCGTTTGAGATCACTCAGGCGAGCGAAGGTAACGTCGCGCAAATTACAAACGTCTCGTTACAATATGTTTCTACCGTTTTCCTCACGTTGATTCACGATCATTCCCGTGTCGGTGGATTTAGTCGTTTCAGTGAATCTGTTCGTCACTTTTTCCAGACAACTAGCACAATTGTTTGAATTTTAATACACATACGTAATATGTGTGTGTTCCACGTACAACATACAACTCGCGCACTTAAAAAGATATATTTTTCAAATATATGTACTTTATTGAAATAATGATCAAAACATCGTGCTTATTTACAATAAATAATAATACATTATATGACTAATCTATTATTGCAATATTGTGTCTTGAAATAAAATCCCGACCATAAATAAAAATACTTTAAAGAATATAATTAAATATAATATAATATAATTAAGTAATATAATAAATATTCTCTCTTTTAGAAGTGCTTATTTATTATTAAAGTATTTAATTATGTTCACAGAAAAACAGTTTTTATACTTATTCAATTATATCAAATATTTATTCAAATATCAAATAGTTTTGAACTTTTATTTAATCTAAGGTATTTTTAAGACTTAAAGATAGATAGAGAGAGAAGAGTAAAAAAAAATTTCTTAGAACAAGAACGATTATAATATATTTAGCGATTTATAGTCAGCAGATTAAAAACGGCGAATTCCGAAAGCGTTGAGCATCACTGGCGTCTGTAACCTCGTTCGTTCACCTGCGTTACACACGCGAAACCTCAGCGAGTAGCGTGTAGTAACACCTAAACTCTTTTACAGCTGGACTCTGTATCTATCTGTATCCAATTACATGATTGCTGCATTCCAGGAAAATTTCTTCATCGGTTTTTAAATCTCGTTTTCAACGGGATAAAGGCGTGTAGAGAGAGGAAAAAGATCACACACACAAGTTATATTCATGAGATCTATCATGTCACTATAGAGTACAAGATCATTTCATGACGTGAGAGAAGGTTAATTTTTATTACAAACGTATAAACGATTCCGTTCTTTTTTATTTCACAGACGTGTGAAACATTAATAAACTAAGATTCACCGAGATCAATGACCATTCTAAATTTGCGATCGCGTGCAACATTCACACACAGAGCATTATTTTTTCACGTGTTAATGGATAATATTATTCGTTCTATTTTCACAAATTTGTCTAAGCAGCGAATTAAAAAATTCACATCGAAACGTTTCCAGTATTAATAAGTACCATCGTCAGAAATCTATATTTCCAAGTTCCACGGAAGACTAACGATCCGTCGCCGTACTCGCGTAACGAGTCTCGGGACGTAGGCAAGTCAGTAAGTAGTAACGAGCCAGTCGAGTCAGCCGCTTCGCGTTCTTAATAACGACGCGCTTAGCCTTGCCGGTGCGAATTGTGCGTCGAGCACGCAAGAGAAATTGATAGAACGCAATCTCCGTGAGCCGTGAAAGGAATCTTCGAGAAAGAGAGAGATAACGACAACGGGGAACGTATTTGAAATTACTTTTGCGCGAAATATACGAGCTCGCGTCAGAAACGAGACGCGGCGGCGGCGGCGGCGGCGGCTGAAAGAAAGAATAGATATAACGTAACTGTTAGCGCGACATCAAAGTCATCCGCGATTTATACGTTTTCAGCGAGAGCTCGCGAGGGGCATATTAAGTGAGCGGGTCGGCGGATCGCGGAAGGTGAAAAACGTGCGCGAAAATATTACTCACAGACGACACGAGAAAAAAAACATTAATGACCCTGGCTCTTTATTAGAGAGATGCGTTTCGTGCATAAATTACGTTTTCGTAAAAACTAGTGCTGCCGCGTGTAATGCCTGCTTTTTATCATTTTGCAGAGGATTCTGAGAGAATAGATTTAAACATAATATTCAGTGAATTATCGATTAAGTGCTTGCTGGGACTCTTGTATTTGAATAGAACGACATCAAGAGAGAGAGAGAAAGAGAGATGGAATAATGTAAATTAAATAGTGAGAACAATAATGTCTCGCGCATGATATAATCAAAAGACGACGGATATTATTTGAAATACATTATTTAATTTTTATGGAATTATTATTGATGAAAACACGCGCCCGGAGCAACAAACATCCGATCGGTAACGTCTGAACCTTTTCAACGGAGTCGCCTTTTGTTTCGCGAGATGATTTGTGGCTCGCGCGGGAAGAAAAGATACTGCGTGAAAATATACGCAAATATTGTGGAGTGAGTGCCGATCGTTATCGGTGAGGCAGAACGACGGTTCTGTGCTATAAACGTCCCAAAAGTCGTAATTTACTGTGTTATTCTATATAGGGCTAACGTGACACAGTTACCAAAAATTCTAACTAAATATCGAGAATTAATATCGTATCGACATGCTTTTGTGACATTTTGTCACGAACTTTTGTGACATTTTGTCTACTATATTCGTAGTTTTTTTCAATTATTCTACATCTCAACAGCGCCAATAACGTTTAACGTAATTCTTCAAACGACTATTAAACACAAGATATATGATAATTATTCGTAGGGAGTCTCTCGCAATCGCCGGGATGAGGTTTTAGCGCAGAAATTACGTTCAACGATCGCGAGCGAGGCGAACGTACTGCCGGAAAAATCGATGTAGCGACGTAGAGAGGTGGCGTTTTAATAAAATTAGTTGGCAAGTTCGGCCAATAAAGTGGCGATGAACGATGCGGTGGTCCTCGCTATACGTCGGGCCTGTGCTGCGTCGCTGGTGATAATACCGTCGCGAGCGAGAACCACGAAAATACGAGGTTGCTCGAGCTGGCAAGTTTCCTGATTAAAGCCGTTAATTTGTAATTAAAGAGTGCACGGCGCGACAAACGAAGCTCGCTCTTCCTTTTTTTTCTCAACTTTTCCCCTTCCTCCTCTCCCCCTCCCAACACCTTCTCTTGTCGGAATCAACCATGACGGACGACACTGTGCGTTTGTGGCGCGCGACGCGGCCGGTGCCCGCGCGATTACGTTTCGCTTCCGCGGACCGTAAAATTTAATCTTTCCGGGCCTCGCGTTACGCTTTTCGCTTCTTTTTTCTCGTTTCAGCGATGCGCACAGCGCATCGCGTGTTCATCCGCGCTCGAACCGAAGTGCAAATTCGAACATCGAGAGTTACGAGGCTGCGCGCTTTTCTCTTTCTCTACTGTTGCATCTTCTTGTTACACGAATCACAGAGTATCGATCTGCTGAAAGAGCAGAAACAATAAACATCGTTGACGCATCACTCCGTAACAGAACAAACACACTTTCGGTTCGATTGCTGGATCGAAATTTCGCCGGGACATAATTGCGCACCGTTGTTTTCTCACAAGACTCGGACTCAACGCGTCTCGTAATCGTATTGACGAGCGAGTATTTTCAATACAGAAGAATAACGATCCGCTTTACGAGATCCTCTACTTGCCTGCGTGGATTGGTCCACGAAGAAAACGAAATTCGCGTATTCGGCGAAGCGTTTTTTTCCGCAAGTAAGAATTCGAAGGCCCCTGCTTTCCTTGCGCCCAGCTTGCTATTCACAACGCAGCGCGCTAGCTCAACGTGTAATCAGAAGATTTTCGATGCGTTCTTCGCGTCTTTTTACGGGTGAGGCTTAAAGCGGCACGGAGCTGGAAGCTCGAGATTCCGGGATTGAAAAGCGGCGCACTCGGGGAATCTTGAGAAACGGCGAAGCTTTTGAAAGAGCACTATCGGGCTCCGAATTATTGATACCAAAGGATACTTTTCAAGAAAGGGCATTCAAAAAAAAAAAAAAAAAAAAAAAAAAACCGCTTGCAGATTACAAAAAAACGCGGAAACACTCCGCGCTTATAAAAATCGACGTATAAAGGTAGATGTGAGATAAAGACTGCACTGTACGACGAATGACATGTTGAAAAGTACAATTTGATTTTTTAATAATTTTATATTTTAATTTTTTTTGAATTTTTTAAATAATAGTTTTATAAATTTAAAATGTGCAATTTAAAGATACATCTCTATACATATTATACATAAATAATGATTATACACGTAATTTTTTTTATTCATATATATAACACAAAAATTTGTTACAAGAGAGATTTCAATAAATATGCAGTTTCAATAAATCACATAATTTTACATTCACAGCCATGTCACATACTAGCGTTCCGCAATATCTATATGGGCTTTTTCCCGTTGCATGAGCTTTTAAAGCATTGCATGGGCTTTTCATACTGGGGGCTTGTTTCGTTTAATCATTTCCCAAGAAAAGCCATTGCTAGACGGACAATACATCACTGTAACCAGATTTAAAACAGGACACGAGATTTCGTTGCCCAAGCGATATGTGAAACGCGAATGCGATACGAAAAATGTATAGAACGAAAAAAGGGGGAAAGAAGAGGGAGAATGGCCGAAAGATAGAGATGTTACGTGCCACGCGTGCAAAGCGGCTCGTTCCCGAACAGAGCAGAGCCGAAAAACGATCGTTGTCACGACAAAATCGAATCGGTCCTTTCAACTGTCATGGTAGAATCCTCGATAACAGAGAGATGATTCTTGAAGAAACAAGAAGAATACATAGTAGACAATGGCATGTCTTGTCTTTCACAATTTCAATCGAGTTTGTTCTAACTTCGACGCCTTTAGAATTAAGACATAAAAATAAGTATTATTAAATAAAATTTGAGGTGTTTAAGTTTGCAGAATTAAAAATAAAAAAATTAAAATAAATCAAACACATTTTGAACACGACACCTCGTTGATTGTACGCTTACGACACAAAATCAGTAATATAATCAGATATGGAATTAAATTACTTGTATACTTAAAATATTGCGTTTCTGTTGCACAACTTAACTCGAGATGACAACAGGCACTTTACGAGCTCACGAGACATGACCGGCGTGCACGTTATCCTTTAAAAGCTACGATCCAATCTGTGAGCTCAGTCTGATATTTTACGATCAAAAGAGTCGGAAGGAAGAAAAAAAAAAAGATTTATGCCGCCGTGAGGGTGAGGGTTCGCTCAAACAAGCTGGCAATTGCCGTATTATATACTTTCCTCTACTCAAGATTACAAGGCACGCGAGTATTTAAGCTCGGCAATAATGTTGACGTTTAGAGGTGGACTTGTGTGGCGACACGTGCAACTTAAATGCTGGCTTAAGATCTCAAATTATAGGAATGCAGACTCCTAAATTTTTGGGCCCGAGAAATCCCGCTAAATTTTACGGTCACTTTACTCTCTGGTAACTTCAGAGTTTGTAATCATGGGACGCAAGTTGCAGAGAACATCTTACTACTTGCTTGACTTATCTTTCCGCTCCATTTTGTAGTTTGAAATATAACAAAGGAGCGAATTGTTCGTTGGAATTTGTTAGAATTTCTCAAATATAATCCTTTTAACACATAATGAGAAATCTCAAAGAAAAGTAAATATTTGTCAAAATGTATATTTATCAAATGTATATGATAAAATGAAATTATTAAATCAGTGAAATATATACATGTTTATACTTTTATCTTATAAAATAATTAATAAAATTTATAAAATTTATACAATATTAATAAGATATATATATATATCTATTTTTTATTATACATATATATACACTCCAATATCTGTGTTCACAAATATATGTATTTATATTAATCACAGAGAAAAAAATGCACGAAATAATCTTGTATAAGACAAGTTACCGGAGGTTACCGTAATATTTACGCGTATTACGCGTATTACGCGAGTGCGTATTTAATACGCGAGAGTTCGTAGGCACATGTAGGATAAAACAGAAGGGAGAGGAGGAGAGATTAACGACTACGAGGAATAATTGCCGGAACACGCAAAACGTCGAGGCACTCGAGCTGATCTTCAGACCGAGAAGAGCACGAAGGAAGGGCGGTGGAAGAAGGCGAGAGTCAAGAGGAATGAACGAGGTGAAGAGCGTGTGCACGCTTCGTCTGTGTGTGTTTGTGTGTGTGTGTGTGTGTTGTGTGTGCGTGCGCGCGCGCGATGTCTGGAGAGAGAAAGGGTGCAAGAGATAGGAGAGGGAGAAGAAGAATGGTCGTTACGCCGTGGAAAAGCGGTGACAACGCCTTGGCTTTGAATCCGCCTTCCGCCGGGAAGGAAGGATAAGGGCGAACAGGGTATATGGAAGTAGCGCGGCGGGGAGAAGGCGGAAGAAAGCAGCTCGGATCTGCCCGTCTGGCCGTTCGCGAGTAGGTAGCAGTGCGCGCGATGTTCTGCAAAATTTAAGGAGTCTATGGCAAACAGCGTACAGGATGGAAATGAAAACTGAGCACGAGGATTTTTCTTCGCGCACAATTCTGGCAATAAATGTGAAGAAATGTTCTTTCTAGAGGCGACGTTACGTCGTGATAGAGCCACTTGTGCGTGTAAGATACGTTATAATGATTTTCTCGAAACACACATCAAATGTCGTCGCTTGAAACATATTAATGACGAAAACCATTTCTCTTAATATTAATTACAGTCGGTGTTTTGGTTTAATTTCTTCGAATCAAACTCTGCCAGCTCCGTCCGGCACATTATCTTGAAACTTACTTACACGATATTGTTTTGATATCGAAAAATTCTTATCTCGCGACACTCTTGATTAATTGACTTGTATTTATTTTTTCTAGATACGCGTCAATACTTTTAATTAAAAAACTAAATCAATTTGATTTATTTTCAAACACATCTCGCAGGAATAATCTCGTGTTTTATCATGTGTTTTATTGCGCGATGTGATCGAGAAACTTAAGAAAAGTAGAGAGAAACGCGCAATAACTCGGGAGAGTTCGTTTGGGAAAAGCTCGAGCGATTTCGCGCTCTTTTTGTAAATTTCATCGAAGTGTAAATGATATTACGTGTACACGCGCATTCTCTCACCCTTGCGGGGATGTTCTTCCTCCATTGCTACATACTGCTCTGCTCTCTCGTGCGTGTCCTCTCGCGCACGTGACTATCCAAGCACAGCTAAATGCGCGTATGTAAGTAGAGAGAGAGAGAGAAAGAGAGGGAGAGGAGAGGCAGAGTACGAATACCTATGTGTAAACATTCGGTTAAATACGACAGATAGAGAAAGAGACAGGTTCGTTTAGATACACGTGTGTACACGTGCCATATGCAGAGTGCCATGCGAGTGACACGGCCACGAGAGCACACGCACGCGCGTATACTCTCCACACATTTGCATGTATTCTCCATAGAAATAAACATATCTAGCGAGCACATAATGCATACGTGGGTGCGTGTGCATGTCCGCATGTGTTTCGGCATTAATACAAGTGTTCACGTACGCGCTCGCACACGAATTAGCGTCGCTGCGGCTGCCGAGCACCGGCCGGGGAATAGTAAGCGGCGGTTCTCAAGCGGTAAATCAGGGATTTCGCTTGGTACGTGAGCCTCGCCGAAACGATATCGCTCGATACTCGTTCATCCGTTGCGCGATCCCGTCCCTTTTCCCTTCGATGCATCGACATGTTTTTTTTTCTTTTTTTTTTTTTTGTCTCCCCGCATACGTGCTTGTTCATGCAAGACCCGATCACGGGATGCGTCTCGGGATTTTCTGCCAAACTGACGTCCGTGTAATTTTGCGAGGACGTGTCGCCGCCGAATCGTCCGGATTCCGATGAATTGTTCGATCGAACGAAGAAAACACGATTCGTCGAGGAACGGCAAAAACGCGGCTCGAATTTCAATGACCTATTAATAGCAATTAAATATTAGAGCGAGACGAGTTTTCAGGTGGAAATTCACGGTATCGACATTTTCCCTGGATTCGCTGACGCACCTGCAAACAGACGTGCACTGGTGCATATGTTTAACGAATAAATATAAAATATATCATTCAAGTGTCTGTTTCGCAAACTGATGTGCGACATAGGTATTTGACGGCGTAAATATTAAATAAAATCGTCGTACGACCGCCAAAGATTAAAGCGGGAGATAATTAATTACCTGCAATATTCAGACGATTTTCCGGACGAGCGAAGCAAAGATATCCCCCACGTTTCAACACGAGATATCTGCAGCCTCGTATCCTTTTTCCTTGTACGTGCGTTAGTTGTTTTCGTAAATACGAGCGAGCAAGAGCGAATTGCAGACTCGCGATACAATAACACGGTTCCTTGATGTGAAAACAAAAGAGTGCAAGTGAAATATTTCTCCCCAAGAAACGCGTAAAATATAAAATTCGATTCCGCGGCTCAAACTCTTGGGATACGGAAAAGTTAAACGGAAGTAGCGCGCGGTGACGAATATTAATAAAGTTCAGCCGAAATATTTTTCGCTCCCTTGTGTGCGCAAACACATCGCGCGAACGTTTTTTTTTTTTTTTCGAACGTTAATCTCGCACGCAAGTTTTTACAGACTTTAAAAAAATTTACACGAGCGTTTATAGAAAAAGAAAATGCAGCGCGTATATGTATATGTACATAGATGGAAACGTAATGTTAAACATCGCTGTTACGTCTTCGCGCGCAAGCGAACGTTAATCCGATATTTTAAAACAACACAAGACTCTTTTCCAAGTTACAGAAACCGGTCAAATTTACACGGATTATCAGCTTTCGACTGTGTAACAATGGATTTGCGCGAGTAATACTCTTGCAAGAGAGTAAGATGAGTAAGCAAGCAAGCAAGCAGTCTGAATGAAGCAGTAAAGAACATTCGGCGAGAGCTTCCAGTGTTTGCGTACGCGATACTCTTTGCTCGGCAATGAATATGTGTGTGTGTATGCACGTGTGCGCGCATGAACGTTCACTCACTTTCTGAGGAAAGCACGCTCGAGTGTTCACGTCTAGACGGCACAAAAATCCAATATTAAGAGCCACAGCGCAGGGCTCCGGAGAATCGGAAGTTACCGTGAATACGTCGAGAGGAATTATGCGCCTTGCTTTAAAGTACTTCGCGATTTCCTCGAGAAAAAAAGGCGACATGGAATGTGGTTCTTCTGTCTGTTACTCTTTCTTTACGGCTGCGTGAGCTTAGCTCTACCCGCCGGAGACTTTCAAAGAAATTAGACGGTCGCAAAAGCGGATATCGCGCGTAATTTACACGCTTTCGGCGAAAGCGCGCGAAATGCTAATCCCATTAATCCCGCTGCATTCAATTAATATCTCGTTTGCATTGGAAATATCTGTTTAAGTAATTAAATGATTATCCGTTAAACACACAACACTAAAGAAACCTCACTCGTAATAATTCTATCGGGATTATTCACGCGCCTGGCAATATCGATGCGCATTCAATTAATGTTTGTTTTGTGACGGCATTATTGACCTGCTTTCGCTTGGACAAATTAACATTTATTAGGAAATGTAGTAAAAATATAATTCGATTCGCATCTACTGGTAATTTAAAAAATAGCGTTTTTTTATCACAGCAAAACGAAATTCCAATTGACATGTTAATAACATTTGAACATTTATTTTAATTAATAGTAACATAAATTGGTTTGATGTTATTGAATGTTTCATTAAAAATTAAAAAATTTATTGATATCTCGCACACATTTTCTAATATCTGAACGAAATAAATTATATATTTATACATATCGAGTCGATCGAGTGGTCTCGCGGCCTGAGTGCAAGGGTTGCGAGTGGGACGTTCCGAGTTCGAATCCACACCGTTGGATTTTTTTGGGCCGGTCTCTTTCGAGTCTATCGATTGAAAAGTGAATTGAATCGGACCTCCGAATCAGAGCTCGAATAGATCGTGGATATAAAATGTAAAAAAATATTGTAACCCTGAGGGGAATCAATTAAACTTTCTTTATCCTTTATCTTTTTATATATATGTATATACACATTATATATTTAGCAAAATGTTTACAAAAGATTTCTCGTTATCCCACGTTCAATTCTAATTCGCATTAAGTGCTCTAGTAATTTACTCGAGATTACACGTACACACGTAAATATACACTTCGTGAGACTCGCGTGTATCTTGACAAAGTTGCCGCATAATGCACATAATCTATAAAGTCCGGAGTTATGAACGCTTATCGATTATTAGCAGAACTTTCTGTATACACTCGCGACATACGGAGTACACTTGCATATAAAATAGCTGATTAATCTAGAGCCGGCTTTTCTAACGACTCTGTGCCTGATCTCATCCGTAATGAAGTTCGATAAATTTCCCTTACCTTATATATGTATATACGTTTCCCGCGACCCCGATGCAACTTTTAGCACTCGCGGCGCAAGTCAACCGTGGCTGAAAAGTATTATTACCGGGAACAAAAACAACATTATATTCGATTAACAAAGGACGACAGAACGCCATTCGCTTCGAAATTTATTTATGTTAATCCGGACCGCGGAGAAAAGTAATAAAGTAAGACAGAATCTGCATATTGTTATTGCACAAGATCTACTAACTTTGTTACGCATCGGATGTATTTTGGCCTGTCGAAGAAGTTTTTAAACAACTTTATTTTTTGTTTTTACCTCTGGGATTTTTTGTACTTTTTACATATAGCTTTTGCTGATGATCAATGATCAGCAAAAAAACACATGACAAAATAAAAAATTAATTTTATTTAAGTATTAAACACACAATGATGTGGGTGAAATAGAAAGAGAGTATAAAAACAAGTATAAACGGAATGCGCAAATGTGACACGAAAAAAACGTAAGGCGATATTGCGCGATATTATTTGCATGCCAGCTTCCGCCGCGCCGGTCTTTTTCTAATCGCATTCAAACGCCGTTCGATCGTACTTAATCCGCGATTAAGCACTGGTTCGGGCGTCATTAAGCCCGAACCAAAGGACATCGAGAACCGTCACGGGGACGGCTGCTAGGAGACGTGCGCGATCGATTCTTCCCGCGTAAGCCGGGCCTTGACTCTTCGATCGTCCGTCGAACCTATTCACTGGTCCGAGTAAACGCTTGGATTTACCACTGGCGGCTTATTCGCGCCGTCGCTACGCGTAGCCGCTAACCCTGAAAACGTTCCATTGATCTTTTAACCGGACACAAAGGCGGTTTTAAATTTTGCACAAATTCAGCTTGTGATAATTTATTAACATTGTTATTAAAACAAAGCTCCGACATCGCGCCGTTACATCCGGGGGAGGGGTTGTATTTTCCAATAATTAACTTTTGTCTTTTCGCATTGTAGTGCTGCGAACCAGAAAATTTCCGACAATTTAGTAATACAGGTATTATTTATGTAGCCCTCGTTACCTCTTGTGCAAATATAATTTTTAATGCCGCGTTGTCTGTGCAATAAAAATTTTGTAATTCCGTCGTATGATTTATCCGTTATTTGCTATTCCCGACGGCGTTATCTTTCTCTTGACAGGTTCCCAGATAATGGAACATCCGTTCGTTTTACGACGCACTGCATGCACTTAAGCCGTGATACTAGGAAAACGTGTTTCAAGGTTTGCTGCAGGCTACACATTTTCATTCTTGTTACGTCCTCGCGCGCGTCCCATGTGTTCACGTACGGAAAGAGCACGTTTGTCGATTTAGGAGCCGTGAATCTTTAAAGTCGAGAACGCGGGATATGTGTGTGTGTGCGCGCGCGCGCAACGGATGGAACTGCATTCGAACGTTTTCACGAGATATCGCTGGTCTCGCCAAATACCGACGACCGCCATTGCTACAATCAAATCCGAAAACGAAACGCCGTGCCATGTCGGATTTCATATTCTGCATAGTCGGGATCGTTCATTTCCAGTTGGTTTATAAGCTTAACAGCGCAAAGTCGGTCGAACGACAGGTTTAGACCGCGCTTCGCTAAGAGCAAGTACTAACAACGCGATTTGCGTTTCCAGTTTCGTCTCATTAGCTCACGGATCGATACGGCTGCTATCGTGCCGTATTTTTGTTTTTTTATAGATTTTTGTTGGAACGTAGAACGTACTACAGAACGTGTTACGGTGATATACAGAACGCAGTAAGGTTTTGCGATAAGTTTTTCTCACAAATTTATAATGTAATATAGTCTTTTTAATTGTTCAGACAAATTTTAAATAAATTAAAATGGACCAATGAGCTGGTGATTTCACGGGTGAAGGTGGGTTGAATAAATTTGATTTGTTTTTTTAAATAATGCAGGAACGTTTCGATCAACTTTTATTACTTGTAATCATCATCACAAAAATGACAAATTTAAATACAAATTTCAAGTTTAAAACAAAAGATTACAGTTGCGTGCAACCAGACAAGGATGCAAGTTATGCCGCAACAATAATTGATCAGCTCTTCTGTTTGCTTTCGACGCGCATTAATTCGTCGTTTCGTTTAAACGAACGCGATGATGAAGTGATTTTTTTCACAAATAAAAATAAACAATATTCGACAGAGCGCGGGGATCGACATAGCTCGAAAAGAGCTGAGATGAATTCTTTTGGTCCTTGATTTGAAGTTGTGCAACAGCTTCTGTTGCGACAGCAATTAGGAAATGAAAGTCAAACGGCTGAAAAATCGCTCCTTCGTGATCGAATCGCTTCGTACCGGCACAAAGTGGATTCTCGAGAGTGACCATTTAGGAAGTAGCAGATGGCAGAGTTGGAGGACAAGGGAGGTAGGCCGCGGATATCGAATGGTCGAAGAGACAAAAAGACGGGCCGAGGGTCGACGAGCGAGAAAGGAAAGGGGTAATAGCGGTGGAGAGAGTCGGTGAACGGGACAGTTAAAGTGAGGAAAAGGGAAATAGAGGAAGACGGACTGGGATGGACTTTTTTCAAAGTTCAAGCCGACCGGAGTTATCGATAATCGATCATGCGAACTACTACTCCCGGACTTTCGTGGTTGAGCAACGTCGTGCGTCTACGGCGATTTTAAATTCGCAAAAGAGAATGAGGTGCGCGCGGAACGACAATTGCTCGACCGTGAACGTACAAATTTCTGTCTTCAATCCTTGAATCTACATTCGAAGCTCTGTATCTACGAACGGTACAGTTGATTGCGCGAATGGAGAATTGGGTTACGTAATAATTCGATAAATAGAATCGTAACAGATATATACGCGGAAAAATGAAAAAGTAAAATCTGACAGACGTGACAAGACGGGACAGTTGAAGCTACAACAGATAACAAAAGATGCAGAAATAACATTCACGCAGCTTATAATTTGAAAAAATTTGTTTTTTACCGATCAGCTTTTTTTATTACTATTTTGATCAGGCATACAGATAGATATTAGATAAGAACAGATATTAGAGTTTGCTGTATACGCACACAGTCTTATCGCGGGAAATTATTTACTTCCGCTTGAGCGGAATTTTGTTCGGATTTCCGGTTCGTTTCGTCTTGCAAGACTAGTCAATTCAAACCGCGGGATTTCTTGGCATTTCAATTACAAATTAAGCGTTCGCCTGTTTCTCCAGTGTCGCGTCGAATCTTTTCCCATAATCGATCCAACGTGCAATTCCTGGAGAAAGACAGGAAACAGCGAAAGGACCTTCGAGGAGATAGGTGCGACCGAAAAGGGAGGGGGGGATAAATTTTTAAAAAGCTCGAGAGAAACGGGAAGTGATTTGAAAGTTTCGAGGATGCCGAGTAGAAAAGTTTTTAAAGGGCGGAGGAAGGCGTAGGTAGGAAAAAGGAAGTGAATATAAAAAGAAGGAAGAAGATGGCGCGCGGTAGGCTGCGGCGGATGGAGGAACAGTGTAAGCCATGAAATTGAACTGGCTGTCTGCAACACCTTCGGCTTCGAAGATGTTGCAGCAGTTATATCGAGTTGTACACCACCGGAGCAACGAGAAAGAAGAAAGTTACCGCTCGCGCGTCTGCACGCGGAATTTTTACGATAAATCACGGCGCGATGAGTTTTAAAACCATACAAAACACGTTGCCGAAGTCTCTTACTGCAGCAATTTAATGGTAATTATCAAAATTGCATTTGCGAAAGCGTTTTCATTAGACAAAAAATCGACGAAAAAAAAGCCACGCTTTCATTAAATCGTTAATTATATAGGCATTTTTCGCGCTTCAACACTCGTGAAGATTTCAAAGCGGAGACGAGACATTTTCCTGAAAAAAAAGAAAAAAGAAAAACCTGATAAAATTCCGATCAATTTAACACCAATTAATTTCGTTCGGACTTTTACTTTTATGGATTCTAAAATTATCGCGGAAAATGTAGGAACGCGGTTAACCTGTGACGGACATTTGTAGAGATTCTTGTGAATAAATTATCCGCACAGGTTTGTGGTGCGCAATAAATTCACTTTTAATTGCGGATATATTAATTACTACTCGACACGCCGAGTTTTCAGATCGATCTGGATTAGCGGAAAACTCCGAGTGAAGAGAGAAACAACACGAGAGAATGAAAAGCGGATAGAAGATTGAACTCTTTACCTAAGGGAAAAATTTGAATGCGCGAAGGACTCTCCATTTGCTCGCGTCGTGCTTGTATGTGTCGATGTACATGTGTGTTCGTACCTGCCTTTCTGTGGTGGTTCGTAAACGTTGGGGAATTCAATGTATCATCGCGCTAACAATACGAGGGAGAAAGCGATCAGCACAAGAGGGCGAAGGTAGAAAAGACGAGAGAGGGAGAGAGAGAGAGAGAGAGATGAATCGTGAGAGATGCGATAGGGCAACAGGCAAAGCAGAAGAATGTGTATGTCCCGCATTGCACGACAGACTCCTCTCTCTTTCCCTTTCTCTCTCTCTCTCTCTCTCTCTCTCTCTCTCGCACACCCACTACACCTCGCGTCGTTATTTATTACTTATTGAAGCGGGCTTGTAATTTCCTCGTGTGATATACTACTCGCGGAAAAATAATATCGGCCGCCCCCATGTATTATGTACCGTATATATATATACCTACGGCGATTTTCATACGAGCGAAATGCACGACACGCTTTCCGATTCTGCTACTAGATCGTTTCGGTTAGCTGACAATGACGTCGTATAAAAACAAAAAAAAAAAAAAAAATACTATGCTATAGCTACTTCGAGACGGAAATTAATGGCAATATGCGCAACACGAATCTGATTTGTACTTAATAAACTGAACAACAAGCGACATCGCTCAATTATTCAAGATAATACCTAAGTCCGAACAATGCGAAAGACGTCTCCGCTCTCTGTTGCTTTGTGCCTTGTTTTTGTCGCTTCCGTTTTCGGATATCGCAGTTCGTCTTCTTACGCGCGAAAAAAAAAAGAGTAGGAAGGTGAGGGAGGAAGAACGCCGTAAATAACGTAATGAAATTTTTGAGACGGGTCGAGACGCGCCAACGGCATTTAAGGCGCGACTTTATGAAGTCTTTAAATTCCCCAGAGCGCGGAAGGATATTATTAAATTTCCTACGGTAAAGTTTGCGCTCTCCCCTATCGTCTTTGTTTGTCTCGAGTTCTTCCGGTTCCGACGATACTTACCCTCTCCACACTCGATTTCTCTCTTCCTCTCCGCATTTATACGTCGGCGGGATTATAAAAAGCAATAAATAACGTTGCATAATGAGTATTTATCCCATATACATATATATGTATGTCCCACGCGCGTTCTCTTGTGTTTTAACGCTTGGTCGTTAACGTCGGAATCTCTCATTGTGTGTCAAACTATTAATTTGTTTGCCGCGCAACGAAACAATGGACGCGTGATGCAAGGCACGATCGATACGCGCTTTGCGAACAAACTTAACCCCCGTGACACATGGCCGATCAATATATGATAGACGACAAAGGAAAGACAAAGTGGACAAGAGAACGCGCGGATGAATAATGAAGGAGGCCGCTATCGGAGGGATTGCTAGCACGTGTTTCCGGTAGAGAGTTGAATCGAACGTGCAATGTCAAAACAATTCGCCGTGATATATACCACTGACGCGGAAATAAACGTATCAATCGTCTCGAATTTTTTGAATATCAGAACAGAGGCGCGACCTCGTAACTCGTCGACCTCGGCGACGTATCTCGCGTATCGCCTGTAAAATATCTCTCCTGAATTGAGGGGCAAACAGTGATAATCTCTCATTTACAGCGCTCTCAAACCTTTGACACTTATTCAACTCTGAGGATGACTCCTGCATCGCAGATAGAAAACCTCGAGGTGGGACAAAGAGAGAGGCGGTCGCTTGTATCGTGAGCGGCGGCGGCGTTCCTATTTCCTGTATCGAAACACTTTGAAATATTCATGAGCGTGGCTCAGAGTATCGCTTACCGCTGGATTGTGAAATTTTAAACCCCGTTCCGTTTGTCTCTCTCTCTCTCTCTCTCTCTCTCTGTGTGTGTCAACCCTTCCCCTTTCAACTTCCCGTTGAGGTGTCCAGAACTCGCGCTTGGCTTGCAATCTCGGCAAGCGCGTGCGCGCACACGTCCTGCAGTTTGTCCCACATGTATCAAAATGTTGGAGCGACAGCTCGGAGAGTAGCTCAACTTCCGAGAACTGATGGTTGGAAAAAAGTGCACGCGTAGAAGCGTTCTTTTATATACATATTTTTTTTAATTTCAATTTAATTACTAAAATGTGTTTACGAGTTATGCAACAAAATATTTGCAATAATATAAAAAAAAAAACAAAAACAAATGTATATTCAAGTATGATACCCGAAATAAATGAAAAATAGCGTACGTAGAGAAAAATATGTAAAAACAATATATTATGGACTTATATTATTTATTAAACGTGTTGATTACCGTTATAGCAAGCTTTTTACTTATTTAGTTTAACTGGAATTATATATGTTATTATTTTTTTCATATAAGTATAAAATATATCTGATGATATTTTATATTTACAATTTATCGATTGTCTCTGTAAAACTTGAAATTCTCTAATAGGCAAAGAGAAAATTTAGCAAAATGATATCAAATAAAATCAACAGTGCGTTAATTTTCGATAAACATTAATTTTATATCCGGTGTTGGTGACTTTTTGTTTCTAGCCTTTGATAACACACATATGTATATGTAACAGATTCAATCGTACCAGAGTAACGTTTGTACTGAGTAACCGTTTGCTCTACCAAATGCTACTTCGTTAATCACAACTTTCTCGATCAATTTGCTCGTGATGTGTACAAACTTTAATTTTATACAAACTGTCGAGAATTAGGTTTTAATGAAATAGAAAACCGTGATTTGACGATGTTTGAGATAATTTTAAACCGAAACATGTGTTTGAAAAAGCAACAGCAACAGTAAAAGTAACAGTTTCGACCAAACTTTACTCGTAAACCGACGTAAAACTGACGTAATGATTTTTCATCGTGTCCACTAACTGTGTTCTGTATACTCTCTATTTCCGGATCGCTCCGTGTACCGACAATATCACACGGACACACGCACGCGAGCACGCACATTCGAACATGCTCAGGCGCAACGACGGAGATACATTTCGGTAGAATTGGTCCGGATATAATCCAGCACTCGTCCTGCGAGCATCTCCCGCAAGCCACTCTCGTCCACCCGTCGCACCTCCGCTAACGTTCCACATCCCCGATCCGTCCTCTTCCGCTTTCCTCGTACTAACCACCCTCCCAACCCTCTACCAGGCTATACTAGCCATCCGTAGTCACTGCGCAAACACACGACAGCGTACGAGGCTGTATTTCGACCGGCAAGTGGTACGAATGCGAAATGGGTCAGGCGTAAGCAGCGAAATCACTGCCTGTCCTATCGGGCTATCCTCCTCCTCCTCCTCCTCCCCTCTCTCTCTCTCTCTCTCTCTCTCTCTTTGTGTGTGTGTATGTGTGTCTTTTTCCCTCTCTATCCCTGTCGCTTTGGCCAACAGCACCTGGACATTGTTCGATGATACCGGAAGCCACTGCCTCTGGGCTGCCGCAAGCGCGACTCGAAGAGAAATATTAATGCATACTTTGGGCCCAAAAGCTTCGTGTTCAAAGTCTGATAAATTTATGAGAAACGCAGGTGTATACGGAATTAGTAAATCGTCGGTAGCGCATGCGCGTTTCAACATAACAATGTTCCATTACCGATTCTCCATTACCGTTCGCATTTCCGGCGAAGTATCAATTAATTATTGCTTCCAGCAAACAATTATATAACTATTATCTATAGTTATTGTTATAGAGAGATTGGATCTCTTTGAATTTCTGTTTTGAAGATAATTCTTTCATATAGGGAAACAAAAATCGGTACCTGAATAATTCGGAAAATATATATTTTATAGAAAAATGTTTTAGATAAAAGTTATAAGATGTAAAAAGATCCGTTTACTGATATTATCAGTTCGACCTTAGGTGTCCTCGCCAAGGTCAGGATAAGATCATCTTGAATCTTTTAAATGGAACCCCTTATTTTTATTGCATATTTTTATAGTTCTTCTTCAGGTCTTTTCAAAGCACTATAATTTCATCCTTTAAGTAAGCCGTTATCAAACTTTTTATGACAAGATGTATGCCAAGTTTACGCGAACTGCGCGAGGTACTGCCGTGCCTCCTAATAGCTCACAAAGGCATGATCTAGCCAATGAAAACAAGATCATCAAGATTAGAGCACAATCCGACCGATGAAGGCAAGCGATCTGGTCACCAAAAATATGATTGATTAGTCTTCATTAGCTGGATCATCTTCCGATCTTCGTGGACTATACATTTTATCATAAAAAGTTCAATAACGGCTTACTTAAAGCCGCTCTCCACCACTCCGCGCGGGCATTTTTGTTGCAATAGTACGTAGTACAACCATACTAAGTAGCGTTTTGAGCAGGAATAAGATTTGTCTATGCAAACATCATAATATCGCATATCGATATATATCGCAAATCGATATATCGATCTTCTTTTTGTTGCCAATTGTATTAATAACGTAGTAATAACGTTTTAATAAAATAACACAGAAACATACATACGTAAACTTGTCGTATCTTTTTCTCTCAACAATTAAAAGCAGATATGATAGGAGAGTGACTTATGTGTGCGTGAAAATACGTGTCAAGAGGAAAGCGGATCTATAGCGAGAGTTTACTGTACTTGGCGTCTTTTGTATCTTTCTTTTGAAAAAAGTAAGTTTTACAAATATATCTACAAGAGGCAGCAGCTAGCCTTTCGAAACTCTTTACTTAAAGGATAAATGTTTAATCGACTATATCGAGAAGTTGCTTCCTACCGGATCGCATAAATCAGTTGATAATTGAATCAAAGGGAGATAAAAAATTAAAAAGATGTGACTTAAATTATAAACTTCATCATCTGTGATCTGAAGACGTGCGCAAAGAGTGTCTCCTTTATGTAGCGAGGAACAGTAAATTAAAGTCTAATAGAGCGAGGGAACTCGGAAATATAATTGAAGCGCCCGACAGAGAGGGGCGCACACACTCACACACACGTACACACAAAGAGAGAGAGAATATTATAAAAAGAATGCTCAGGAGATTTTCTCATGCTTGAAGGAGTTTCAATTGAAACTTCTCGCTAAACAACAGAGAAAAGATCTTGCAGTCATACGCAAAATTAATTGTACTATTGCCTCTCATCGTTGTAATATTATCACGCAGCAATGTTTTGCGAAAGAACAAGGTAAAAAGAGTGTTTTTAATTTAATTAATTGCCTTCAATTCTTATATAATCACGCGATAGTATTAAGATTCTTCTTTAAATCTTACAAGCAATTTTATTTGGCTGAGAATATTGCGGTAGTATTTTTTATTTTTAATCACAAAATATAACAGATCCTTCTCGCAAATCTTTTACGACATATATATATATTTTTTCACATATATGTATAAAGAATTAGATGTACATTTTTTACACATATAATTTTGTTTTTACACGGCTTTATGTTTTTTTTTTTTTTTTTTTTATCGCGATATTTTAGAAATTCCAAAAACACCGCAGACATTTCGCGTCTAACAAACGATCCATTTCCGTCAGGTTAGTTTTTATCTGCTATACCACTTGAATATATATAGCAATCTCGATCTTGTCGTACTCATATATATTTCTTTCCGGTTTTACGCGCGCACGCACGCACGTACCGTTTTACGTTTCGCGCGCGTTTTATCCCTTACGACGCGACGCGGAGCAACATGCGTCGCGAGGGAACAATTTTACGAGAGCGTATTTTTTTTTCGAATGTTCTACAAACGTCGTTGCACAGGCGTATAATGGAAGTGGCGGAACCGGCCGTAAGAAAAGACGGTGGTAAGAGGCTGCGGGTGAGTATTCGTAGGTGTATTCAGAGCGGGCGATATAGCTCAGAGCTACAACAGCCAGCTCTTATTTTATGGGTAATGCGTTTCACTATTGTACATTTATTTTATTTCGTGATTTGCTACGGCAACGTATTACCGGAGCCACGGTTCCGTATTACGCGCGCGCACAACCCTCTTCCTACCCCTCCGGTAACGGTGTGCGTGTTGTAACGTGCATAGGTAACGCCGGCACTGTTAAAACTACGTCGGCTTTGGCTGCGCCCATAATCTTGATGCATTTTTCGACGCGTCGTTTGTTTCTGTAACACGACGTAGGTATACATACACTCGCGAAATACGACACAGGAAAGAGTAATATATTTAATTTTAGGATGAAGAGAGAGAGAGAGAGAGAGAGAGAGAGAGAGAGAGAGAGAGAGATTATATATAAACACAAAGAGCTGCGACACGATGTGCGACAATTTCGCATGTCACGATCAAATACGAAATATATTTCATCAATATTTTATTAGCTCTTCTCTCGAAAGCACGCGCGTATAGGAATAATGTAATATAATAAAGAGAACCAAGGAACTCTAAAACGCGGATATATATATAAGCTTCTCTCGTCTCGTGTCTAACGTCGCGTTTATTCCAGGAATGAGTATTATCGACTGGATTTATTGACTCCGACCGCTCCTTCGTAATATTATGCTTGAGCGCCGGAATGTCGTGCGCGACCAAATTTAATTTCAACCTCGGTAAATGCCTCCGTACCGATCGCTTCCGAGAGATATCGATGGCGCTGAAATTACCCGACGTTTAAGAGGAAAGAAAGAATAGCTATACTGTTTCCCCGTCGTGTTTGCCATTATCCGTGTATATACATGCAGTGGAGGAACGCACTTTGTTTTGTTGGGGTAAACAGGAATGGCAATAATACTCGGTGTATCGCGAGGTATCGAACTATCGAGTTCTCCGCCGGGACCAATATCGCGCGCTACAAAAATACGGAAAACGTGGCCAAAGCCGGTAGCGACAGGAGCAAACAGATAAGGAGGCCACGCGAAGACAAGAGAAAATAGAGAGGAACGAACGAGACACACCGAAGGGTACACACGGGTCGGCCGATTCCTCGGAATTCTTATCCGACGTTCCTGGGTGTAATCCGACCGATGGTGGTTCGGTTCAGTTGAATATTGGAATCACAGAACGACGGTATCAGCCCCCGGAATCCCGAACTAATCAGGATTGAGAATATTGAAACCAATTTCGAGTTCATATTTTCAGATGTACGTACATGAAATACGTAATAAAGTTCGCGATGCGCCCTCCGCAGAAAGGTAAATTGCCACCAGAAAGGAAGTTAAAATTTAAAATGGACGGGAGAAATTTTTTTATTGGTTTGATTTAATCGTAAAATATACATATTCGCCAGCTGATAGTCCGAGATATACTCTCACGTACGTTTCTCGACCTAAATTCGTGTGCTTTAATTTCCAGTAGTGACGATTAATATTCCTCAGCAGAATGTATTGCAGAAACGAAGACGAATGTAGACCGAGCGTACGTAAAATATCTAGTAAGCGAAACAGACGAACCGATGGTCAAATATCGCGACCGGAAGTGCGCGATAGAAGACGGATAGTCGGACAGCATGCGGCGAGCGGCAAGAAATCGATTGCCACGCCGAGATTAATTGACGCACGAAGCCGTCTGCAGATATGTGTGTGTGTGTGTGTGTGTGTTTGCGATGCGACGAATTGATCGGTGCTTTGATCGTCGGTTCTAATTGGAAGATGCGCATAGATTCCTTCGCGCATGCGTTAAACCGCATGAAATATAATTATTCAAGATTAAAAGACCGCGCCACATGTCTAATCTATCAAATTCACTAAGAAATTTTGCGCGCGTTCACACAAATACAAAGATGCTTATCGCTTTCAAACTTGTCAAAAGAACCGATGATTCAATCTCTCGCAAAATCCTAACCGTGTGTATTCAGATTCAGATCATTTACGGTAGATTTAGCCGACATAGCGGATACAAGCATGGACCTCTACGGTAACACACGAGAACGCAGAGTACGCGCTCTCGCACACAAAAACACACACACACACACACATACACACGCACATACACACACGTTGCACACGCGGCGTTTGTGGCGACAGGCGAGTTCGCGGCGTTTATGTAAATTCGAGCATGTGCTCGCGGGAAGTTCCTAATACAATTCGGTTTTGCGTACACGCCTGGTACTTAACTGTTGTCACTGTATCTCCCGTCCGCCTACCCGCCAACGAAATTCGCCTTGTCGTGTACGTCCGTGCAACAATTGCGCATTTATTGTCCCATTTATCCTCCGCTTCTCCTGCTGCGTTTTTGCTCCGCGTAAATACGAACGCCGCGTCGGTCTCTCTCACATTTAACGCGCGTGCCAGAATGTTTATCGAGTGATTCGTCTTTTGCATTGCGCGATAATGAATATTTGTGAAAATTGAGCGTATAATGATTAAAATTAAGCAAATAATGATTAATGATTGCATTCCGTGCGACAAATTTACAATATTTCCGGATACACAAGAGTGTCCCAGAATTCGCGGACACGGAATGCATATTGCGACTGTATGTGTTAGAAGGACCAATTGTTTTCTCTGGCGGAATTGCGTCTAAGCACTACCTACACTTTTAAATAAAAGCAACTTTTACCTAACGAATGAGCGTTTTAGGGTTACGCACGAATGAAGGACGGCACGTAAGCGTGTACGTTATTTTGTAAGAATTTACGATGACCTAATCGCTATTTTGAACACAACTTACTTAACAAGAGAAACATTTTCCAAGTAATGTCATAAAAACAACCATTGAGAGTAAAATAAATAGATTAGATAAAATACAAACATTTTCTAACTGATATCACCGAAGCAACGGATATTCATAAGTTACACACCGCACTCTGGTATACGCCATTAAACCGACCATTTGAATTGCAAGAGCAACGTCGAGTATCTTTAATCATGGCGCAAGGCATTTGCGAGAGTAAACTCATAAGAAAAAATCGACTTTCCCGTTGCATCATTTACAACAACTCGTGTTTAATCGCATTATCTTCTTGCGTTTGGATAGCATCACAATTAACTATTGTTTATTAAAATCCCTCGCGTTGCGTTTACTTCATGCATGCGAATTATGTACATATTCTTCGCGCAGGCGCAGTTAGTTAGCATGGAAAATTAGAAGTATAAACAACAATTGAAAGTAAAATGAGTGGATAAAAAACGTGAATAATTTTTATTGTTCGACATTGTTGCTTCGACGCTCTTTTCAAAGCCACAAACATTTTTAAAATCGTTGAAACAACAATTGTGGTGATATCCAGTTAGAAAATGTTTCTTTTTTTTATCTAATCTACTTATTTTACTTTCAATTGTTGTTTATACTTCTAATTTTCCATGCTAATTAACTGATCGCGCATGCACGTATTTGCGTGCACGAAGTATACGTAAACGCAGAGCGATTTTAATAAACAATAGTTAAGTTTGATGTTCTCCAAACGCAAGAAGATAATGCGATTAAATGCGAGTTGCTGTAAATGATGCAAGCAGGAAAGTCGATTTTTTTTCTCATGAGTTTACTCTCTTGTCTCGCGCCATGATTAAAGATACTCGACGTTGCCCTTGCAGTTCAAGTGTCGGCTTAATGGCATATACCAGAGTGCGGTGTGTAACTTATGAATATCCATGAAGGCTCCCAACGATCGGCGATGCGCCGGATCGTTTACCGTGTGTCATCTATAAACATGCCGGCGTATTGCGGACGGCATCGCGCAGTTCCGCGCTCATGAATCTCATCGCATTTATGATGTTTCGAAATCCATCACTATATATCTGCAAGCGAATACTTGCGAGGTGAAATAATTATACGCCGACTGTGCACAGCATAATCGAAATGTGAATAAAACAAACGCGGATGCTTGTTTTACGATACGTACAAATATAAAAATTATAATAGTGGATCTCATGTCGGAGTTTTTTAACTCGATATGTATGTGAAATTTTATAAACATTTTTAATATTTCGCATCTTCGAAATCGATGACGGGAAATGCACGCGAAAAGACATCGCTAAAATTAAACAGGTATTGTCGCGGCGTGGCGGAGCGCAGAGCGCGGCAGGTCGATAATCCCGACGGCAGCGTCACATCGATGAAATCGTCGTTCTTCATCCCGCGAGTAACGAGCGGGAAATTGAATTCATCGGCGCCGGCCGTGGCTAAATTCCGCGTGTTTACGTCATCGGCCGTGGTGTCTGGCGTAGCTATTCCCTTGATGCGACACAACGGTAGTTTACGCCGGTTTAGGGAAGCCTGGAAATTGGCAATTACTAATGCGTGACCGACCTCACGGACAACTCTTGCCAATAGCGCGACCGGATCTCGCAGTCGGGAATAGCGCGCGGCGAAACACACTCGAGGCTTGTTTTCGAACATCGAAATCATCGATACCGAAACAAAAACCAAAATAAAACCGAGACGATGCGACGCGTCGATTCTTCGCAAACCGTCGTCCGTAACACAATTCGCAATTAATCGGCTAATTGAATCGAAAGGAAAAAAGTTTAATCGGGATAATCGCGCCCGCGCGTTACCTCGTCGTTCCGCGCGACGATTAACTGCCAATTAACGATAATAACTGATACATATATATTACGCATCAATGACAACGATGCAATAGGATTCTCGTCTCAAAATTCGCATCGCCAGATACACACGGTGCAATACGTACGCCCCTATTCGTACCTAATGGTGCGCGAGAAAGATTATCGAAGACGGCGGCACGGGGCCGATCAAACGCAAATCTGCGGAAAAAGCGGAAGTTCGGAGTCTTACGGAAAACGTAAACGTTTTATAGGTAGCGTGCGCACTTGGTTTTCTATCAGTATGCGAACTGAGCACGCGTTCGTTCTATCGTTTTCACCCTTCGTCGATGCCCGCCGATTCGCGCTCAGTTTTCCGCTCCGTTGCCGGCACGACCGGTCGTTGTCCGCGCTCGCGCCCGCCACGTCGCGAATGAAAATACATCATTCCGCCTTTTCCTGCGTCGAGAAGGTAAGTAGGTCACAGCACCATTATCGCTTTCCACCGGACCTTTGCCGGTGTACTCGTAACACTTCGCTTCTCGCGAAATGCACATCCCGGCGCGACATATATGCATAAGTTACGAGACCAAATGCGCATGCAAGTCGGTCGTGGCAACAGAGAGAAGATGAGAAAGATGGCGCGCGTTCGTACATTCTCTCGACGTCGCGCGCTACGATTTCTTCATTCCTTTATTCCCTCGGCGTCCTTATATTTTTATATTCGTCGCGCTTCCGCCATACGGACGCGCTGTGCCGACGACTTTCGCACAAAGAGAGATACTGCGCGATTTTATGCCCTCCGTCCGCCGATCGTTACCGCTCTCCCGACGTCCGTGCGTTAGAAAAATACGACGCCGAGACGTACACGACATGTGATTTATCGTTCGCCGCGGTCGGGCTAGATCGCGGTTTTTAATTTTAACAAGCGGAACGCGGTTAATCTCTGTAATTCCTGAGACTGGAAACGTGGAAATAGAACGATTTGTGGAATACGTTGGACAAACTTCACGTATCCGCGAAGAAAGACGCGTCGATGTCAACTGACTAATTAGCACAGTATCATAGCGTAATTATATACGATATGGGAATGATTTTAATAAAAAATCTATATTCATGCGTTTTCGCGCGTGTATAAATCAATGTCGTGAAAAAACGTTGCACGAAGACTCTCGCACACACGTTACGTATTCATACGTTTATAATTTTCATGAGTTCGTTTATGAGAATCGGAAGAGCAACGAGTGCAATATCTCGCTGACGCATCGGACGAAGCGAAGATCGCAAGGAGCGCAGGTCATTCACGTCAAAACTCAGCCGGCCTCGCGTAAAGCCAGCTTTACTTACAGATTGGCTTCTGCACGAGCGATGCATATTTATGAGTCGTCGTTCTCGTGTCAAAAGAGCCGCCTTCGTTCCAGACGATATTATCGATTAGACGTCATTTAGCCATCTATAAAAGTTTCCCAAAATATCATTCGTCGCGATTAATTTCATTACCTGCATGCGCGCGCGCAACACATATTTATTATTTATTTCTCAATTAATTCGGTAGTTAATAGTTACGAAAACTTAATTTTTTTTTTTTATCTTCTCCTCTTTCATTATATTTTAATTCGGGTAATTGCTTCTTTCATCAACTCTCTATTGTTCTGAGAAACCGTTTTAATGACTTAAGCTAGAACAAACATAACTCAATTCCACTTTTCTCGACCGTACGCGCGCGAACGAAAAGTGGAGAACGCACGGGGAAAGGGGGAGGGATAAAGATTAAAAAAAACTTAAAGTTTCAGCTTCAGCCAATATCTTTCATGGATATTCATAAGTTATTTGACTTTTGGAGTATGCAATTAACAAGTCCCATCAAACCGTTCAAGTAATAACTTGGCGCGAACCTTCGCGCAGAACGGAGACGGCGAAGGCTCCGATCGATCGATAGTTTAGCAAAATACGCTCTAATACGATGGCAAACTATCCTCGCAATATCCGATCGGAGAAGACTTTCATGGATATTCATAGAGTTATTTCTCTTTCCTCCGTGTGTGTGCGTGCGCGGAGAGTTAAATATCTCTTTCACAAACTAAGCTGAGACTTACTTATTGCCCTGTGTATGAACTTGTCTCCCGAGAAAAGCGCTTCCGGAAATTCGCGAAAATCAAGAAACAACGGTGAAAATCCAACACGCGAATCGTGTTTTTGTAATTTGAAAAAAAAAACTAACCAATTCGAATTATTACGTACGATTTCATCAAACGTCGATAAACGCATTTCAATTTTGGAAAAATCGATTGAAATATGTCTTTTGCTTTGCGTTTTATCATTCTGAGCAAAATAATATAAGAGTTTGACAGACATAATGCATTTTAAATTCGTTTTATTATCAGTCGCCGGTCGTTCACCGTCTACTTGAATAAGTTATAATTAGCCAGCCCGTATTGTATCGGGAATAGCGGCATCATTACGACGATATCGGGTTTCAATAAGTATCTCAGATGTAGAACTTATAATTAACCTTCATCGCGCAGTTCTATTGTAGTCGTATTGTTTACTACATAAAGCGCGTTATTTTTAAAAACAACATATTCGCATACATATATATTTTATATATATATGTATGTATAAATTCAATCGTACGTATTTTAAAACTGTTACCTGTAACAAAAAATATTATTTGTCCGTATGTATATTATTTTTGCTTGCTAAAGAAAAATGAATTCAGTTTTTCGCATTGGTCAAAGTCTGAAACAAATGAACATATTGATGTTTTGAAAAACCTATAATTGTAATTAAAAAAAAAAAAATAATAATAACAATCATTACAAACTGATTTATTTACAAAGGTGGACAGTGTCGGTGTGAATTTGCTTATAATTGTTTTCAACTGATTTTAGCGTCGATCGTAAAATAGACAGGTATAGCGAATTGCGCAACGTATATAATTTACCGTCGTTTACGATGTCGCTCGCGCGTGTTACCTCCAATAAAAGTAACGGGCTAACCCGTGCACACTCACGCGTGTCTGGTATTTAATTCAATTAATACAGCTCATATCGGCAGCGAGATATATTTCATAGGTAGATTAATGGGCTACCATCCGACGTTAAATAATGACGGGCGTTGCACAGCGTTACGCAGACGTTTCGGCATCGTTTACACCGTTTTGCCCCCTGTTTACACAGCATCGGGCTCTAATCTCAACCGGCATCGACAAATCGATTCCCGTAATTCTCCGGTCGATTTACGGAGTTCCGATTAACTCGACCCAAACGACTCGTCGACGAGAAAGTGGCATTCATTGTTGCTCGAGCGCTACCCGAAATGCCCGTAAATGGATTGGATAGATGCCGAAAGCGACAGCTGAAAGAATCTACGGCTTTTATGCGTTCCTCTCGCGCGCAGTTTACTCGAATGGCGGTGCCACGGAAGTCTCTCGTTAATCAACTGTCGCCATATACCTTCTCCGAGTGTCCCTTTCTCGGATCAATCAAAAGAGCTTTCCTCCCTTCCGTTAAAGATGCGCGAGAAATTGAGAATTTGATATTGAATTTTCTTGAGAGAGTTGGTTCGATATTGAATTTGGGTTACCTACGCGAATACATTCCTCCTCACGTTCATTTCGCTTTTCGCGCTTTTCACATTAAATCATTGCAAGAATGTTTTCATTCTTACAAATTCTTCTTACTCGCAGTGATTTTTTTTCTATTTCGGTATATTGTCGTGTTTCAGCGAGGGCCCATTCACGGTCGGTACGCCGACATTTCGGCGATCTTTCGCCCTCGTTTCGATATCGGCATCGCGCGAGCTGGTTTTGGTATATCGCGCAAACAGAAAGGTCCGGCACATATACAAACCCGCTGCATCCTAGAAATGATCGCGAATAGGCGTAGAATGCGCCGTTACGATGCACAATAGCGCGAGGCGTCACATTCAGTCGAGCCCGGCATTGGCCCGGCACTTTGCTAATTGCAAAAAATCTCGAAAGAGAGAGAGAGAGAAGCCTCAATATTTTTCTCCTCTCTTCCCTTCTCTCTTTTCACGCTCACACATTCCGGATTCTTTGCGGAACGAAAGAGCCTGACCGAATTTTGCGTGATTTTAACGAGCGGGGCCGGAAAAAATGGTACGATTTACGAGCGCGCGAATATAATGAACGTAATTATAAGTTCCGCAAATCTACGAAACCGGATATAACTTTAATCCTTAGTTATCGGAGAGATACGGAAGAAGCGGACGCGGCGGGGGATGCAAAAGTTCGAAGTGTAATATTTCTTCTCGCGGATGCACTCATTCCGTCACGTCCGCGGTAATTATTACTCCGCGGCACGTTAATCCGAAGCTTGCGCACCCGACGCAAGAATAGCAGTCTCGATAAGATTAATTACTCTCGTCGTGCTCACCCTCCTCCCCTTTCCCCTCAACTTCCGGTCGCGTCGCCCCGGCTGAATGCAGTTATCGCGACGATGTTATCATCGTGGATCGCTCGAATGTCTGGCCAAGGCAGACGGTGGCTTCGAATAATCGTCGGCTAATAGCCCACGAAACCCGTGTTGCCGGTCTATGCGCGATTCTATATCGCTCCGTATTTCGCAATGGTATCGCCCCGGCCTCGACAAAGAGCAAACCCTTTTTCGCTAATGAACCACGAAACGTGGCAACGTCATAGAAATACTTTGAAAGAGAAGATGCATCGTGCGCGCACGTCTTCTTTTGTCGCTCTCCACCCTTCCCTACTTTCCTTCCTTCTTTCCGCAACCATCCTTCCATCTATCTTCGTCTTTTATCATTCTTTCTCGCCGCACATCTTTTTTCCTCACAATCGCGACGCCGACGTCCGACTTACAACACCTGCAACTATATGCCAGCGGAACGAAGCTTCCGGTTAAGCGAGCTTTCTTAAAATCGCAGCAGCCGATCGCGGGGGGTCTTAGAATTTCTCGCTATTTACTTCATTGTACGTCACGGGGAGCACAAATGACTTAAAGCCACAAGTCAATACTCTCTCCACTTTCCCTCTCTCTCTCCCTTTCGCGCGCAAGCGATTGATTACGGGCGAGAAGAGCGAATCGCGTGGGTACACTACTGTGGTGACTTGAATTTCTTGAACGGGAGTATTGAATTTCCAAGTTCTATACATCGCGAGCATTGTGCGGACAAATATTTGCCGCCGTGGACTCGGTTGAATACGTTGAATACCGGAATTCGTAGTAAAATTGTGCGGGCGTTCGTGGAATAGAAAACTGTTATAAATTTCCTAGAATATAAAAGTCGCAAAGTCGTCGTACAGAGACGTCGGCGCAGATGAAAAAACCTCGCGTGTAATTAGAAGTGTGTTCCGTAGTTAGCCGAGTATAATTAAGCGCAGCTTCGTTGAAACACGCGGCTCACCTGGATCCCGCGATGGGAGGCAAATACAAGCGGAAGAGCCGACAGAAAGATTGACCCGACACTCAGTGAAATTTATCGTAAGAAAGAGCCCCCAGAGTCTCTCTTCTCGGGCTTTCAGGCCCTTCTCGAATCCTTCGCTCGGAAAGGATTCGTCGACCCTAATTCCCGAGCGCCGAATGGAAAAGGATGAAAGCCGACGACCCGTTCCGCACTTTAAGAACGAAATCGATAGCTCAGATAGGTAGCTCCGATTCGGACACGCGATCGCAGCTGTAGTAAAATTCTGTCTCTCTCTCTCTCTTTCTCTCTCGCGTCAATACTCTCTCATTAATCTTGAATATACAGCTCTTCTATGTAGATGGCACGTGCAAAGTTAATACGACATTACGTGATTTGCAATTGAACGACATATTCCATTCAACAGGAAATTCAATTTGTCGACTAATTCCATCATGTTCCGCAACGTGATACTTGAATATTTCGGCGATTAAAGCATTTCGTTGGACCGTTCTTCTTTGTTTTATTATTTTTTTATTCTGCTAATGTTTGCGGCGAACTCTATCTCTTCTCCAGACGAAATCAATTTACAGGAGCTCAACGAGTCTCTTAAAACGATTAAAATAAAAAAAATAAAAATAAAAAAAAAAAAATACATAGATGACACGAATCAAGCGGCAGCGACTCTGGAATAATTCTGAATGGACGATGAGGCTGCTGAATTCCGTGATTTCGCGGTGCACGTCCATGAAGCTACATCATGAATATGTAAAGCGATTGTAGGCTGTCACGTCATCACCGCAACCCGCGTGCCCTCAAAATACCCACCCCTGCCATTTGACTTGTCTAGCAGATTCTCCGATTATCCGGACGAACATTTTAAATGATAGCGCGACGAGCAAACAAATTACTCATTGGCGAAAAACACTGGTAATTGTCTCTGCCATGCCAAGTCGCAGAAACGCGTCATCATCAACAACGTCGTAGATGTCGTCGTCGTTTGTCGCAAAACGCTCTTTAATTAAAAACACCGAGCGAGTTCATTGACTTGGTAATAATCCATTCGCGGCGTTCAGGAAAGCCCAGGATATTTTATGATATCTTTGCGTGAATATTTCAAACCTTCATGAAGAAAAACCTTAATGCATCGTAAAGCCTGCTTTTTACAGTAAAAGACTTTTTTTCTACTAAGATCGGAACAGCTTTAATCTTATCTTCTCAAATCTTCGCTCTGTTGTAAAACTATTCGTCATTCAAGTATCTCTTGATTCTTTTCTTTTTCTTTTTTTTTTTAGTGAAGATGCGCCTTTTGATCTCGTTCGCGCATCTTTCTGTTTCTCCAGATAAATCAGTTCTCGAGATACAACGTGTTTCCATTCGGATTTTCAAAGCGCAAAATGACACCGACGAGATGCACCTCTTGATCTTTAATTCATGGATGTTCACTTGGGTTAAGGTCTTTGTAAATTTTCGCAGATTTTCTCGGAATACGTACGTGATCCTGAATGAATGAATGAACGAACCTCATCGGTACGACCGAGCGTGGCGAACGGAAAAGTTACGTGTCTGAGGTATGAAAGGAATTTCGTGGCACGAATCACTTACGTATTCGCGCAATTTTCATAATACGTTGAGTGGCTTCGACGAAAAATATTAGTATTCGGTATAACTCGCGTTCTCATTCGAAAATTGCAAGAGCAATTCTTCGCGTTGACTGTAATCTCTGCGATATCGATTCTTTTTTTAATTGTTTGCAACATGTGTACGCTGTCAATATAATCGTAAAACAATATTCTTTTTGAAAAAAAAGATTTTTCTCTTCTTCGTCTAAGAAGACCGCTAATCTT
The DNA here is from genome assembly GCA_014825455.1 of Pseudomyrmex pallidus. Taxonomy (NCBI): domain Eukaryota; kingdom Metazoa; phylum Arthropoda; class Insecta; order Hymenoptera; family Formicidae; genus Pseudomyrmex; species Pseudomyrmex pallidus. The sequence continues at coordinate 46,719 of QVNV01007948.1, forward strand.
CGAAGAGTTTTTATTAAAATGACGTTTCTCTTTAATATCGATAGTGAAAGATTTAACTCTTTCGTGCACAAAATTGAATAAAAAAAAAACACATAAAAATATAGTTTGGGGGGAAACAAATCGTTATTACGAGATTTGATTGTTCTCTCGAGTTGAGCGATCGATAACTCGTAAATAATTTTATGTGGAACGATTCGACGAAGAACACCGAGTCACGGCGTAAAAAGATGCTCGCTGCTACATATCCTACAGAAGCGACGGTCATACCGTCTCGACGATGTCTGCCGAAGGATAAACTACCCCTTCACCGACTTCTACGAGGGCGATATATAATATCCGGATCTCTCTGCATTTGGTTCCTGGCGAAAGTTGCCACATAAATTTATACTCTCGGCTCGCGCCAGCCGAGTTGGCTAGGCCGCGGAAAAATCGTAACTTTCCGACCATGCTCGCAGTTTTTTGTCCGTACGTCGCCCCGTTCTACGTTTGGCGCGGCCAACTTCTACACCGTACGTTTCGCGCTCTGTCTTTTCTACTCCGGCCATATCTTCCATCCTCGTTTTGAAAATCCTCACGTGAATTATCGCGTCGACTAGCGTAAAACGCGCTTCGTCGTGCATACGTGTGCATTTTCACAAAATTGTCGCCGTTTTGCGTGCATGAGAATAATCGAGATCAAATTTTTGGACAGCAATCGGGAACGTTTCCGCGAAAAATGTAACATTTCATAATAGAAAACAGACAGTAACGTGATCAATTATTAGCGGTTTTATCAAAGTTTCAAGCAAAACAAAATATAGGACGTGCATGTGTAAATACACACGTGATCGATAAAAGCAAGCAATTGATTCGCGCGCAAATGCACATAAGTACATATTCGGTATGTAATGCGCATTGTAAATTGACGAGGATATTTTACTTCTGGTTTATTGATTCGCCAAAGGGAATTTGTTTCGTTGCAAATTAAATAAAAATTGCATCAGTCAATAAAACAATGCGCAATATAATTCGATATATAAAAAAATATACTGTATTCTGTGTTATGTTAAAATTAATCGCGTTCTAGCGTAATGCTTCGATAATTGAATCGTATCAAATATTTTTTTTCGAAACCGCACAATTTCACATTGAACACGAAGAATCGTATTTTTTGTTCTATTTTTAATTCAAAGTTTTTTTGTTCATTTTTCTCATCTCTCTCTCTCTCTCTCTCTCTCTCTCTCTCTCTCGCAAGTAGTAAAAGCCAAAGAAGCGTAACTAAGCTCCGCGTAACGAGTTAATTAAGTCACTTGGTAACCTTAGTAAATTTGGAACTTGCATTCAAAAGTCGTTCGTCTGCTCTTGTAGCAAGTGATAGAAGTATATACTGTAAAGTTTGATAATTAACTCCGAAACTTTAAACAATGCTTGACAATATGAGGCACTGAGTGTAATTCTATCACTATCTGAAGATATTATATCTATATTGATAATTGCTTTATGTGTGTGTCTGATGTTAGACACGCATTGTGAAGTTACTTCTCTCACACGTAAGCAAATTGTCTGTAATGAATGTGATGTACAATATAATACGTAACTCTTAATTCAGAATGGAAATATCCTTCGCGAGAGGTAAACAATATAAAATTGTATTTTAATCCAAAAATAAATAAAACATATAAATATATAAATGTATTTATAGAATTAATTATAATATAGCCATCTATATTTATATGTATGTTTATATACAGGGTGTCTAAAAAAAGTTTGCACACACAGTTAAAGTGTGAAGATACGATTAGGTCAAGTCACTTGTCATTTCGCAAACTTTGCGAATATTTATTAAATTATTAAGTAATTATGTGAGCTAATGAGCACGTTGGAAAGCGATGATCCGGATTCTGTAGGTGTGTGTGTGTATGATTTTCAGTTGCAAAGAAAACTGGCTTATCTCACGCAACGTTCTAGCAACCAGAGGCGAAGCAAACAAGCGCAAGCGGCGCGTGACACAGATTCTTGCAATCAAGCAGAACAACTAAAATACATACACGCCTGTCCGGACCATCGCTTCCCACGCGCTCACATTAAGTAATTAATAAATATTGTAAATTTTGCAAAATAGTAAATGACTTCTTTTTTTTAGATTGATTTTCCGTTCAGATCTAATCTGTTTAATCTAATCGTCACAGTTGTGTAAAAAATTCCTTACACACGTGTATATTTTTCGTAATGGATATTGACATTATCAACATCGATAATCAAATGCGAGCGCCTGTAATCTTTATCGAACGCTGTTCCGAATAAACCTGCATGATTATTATAAGGCATATTTCTCTATGGATCCAATTCCGGCGAGAGTCGTGGAAGCACTCGAACCAGGGCGCAGAGGCAGCAAGGTAATCGTATAATTTCCAACTTTTCCCCTTGGCATTCTGCATCCCGCGGCTTTGTTCTCCGTATGCGCTTTCTGCGTTTCTTTGATACCGGCGCTCACGCCCCACTTCGAAATAGAAGGCGGTCTCGGAATATCTTCTTTTTTTTTCCTTTCTCGTATACGTTCACTGTGGAATTAGGATACATTCCGCCCAGCGTTTCACGCGCTCGCGCCACTTGTATACCGGCATTGTATGTGTGTGTGTGTGTGTAGATTTGCATCCTCCAAATATAATTCCTCCAGAGTGGCGAGGGTTTATTGTGCTCGCATAAATACTACCCGTCAGACAATTCGCGCAAACGAGCGCCACGAGCTCGCTCCGGTTGCAGGCAATAACCCGCGCCGAGTAACATTCACGTACATCTAAATCTCTTGTTTACGTTCCAAAATCTTAATGTAAGATTCACACAAGTACATCGCGACATTTCTTTTTTTTTTTTCTTGCGTTCAAGTAATTTTGAGTAAAGTGCTCTCGAATCAAATTTGTGAAACGTTAAATCTGAGATTTGTAATTGATGTGTCGTTACTGATACACAAGCGAGACAATTTCTACGTTCTCTTAACAGCTAAAACTATTATTATTGTTGTTATTGTTGTTATCTCTAAGACTGAAAATTGCTTGTCCTGGTATTTGTGTTTATTTAACGATTGAGAGAAAAAAAACAACAAATCGCAAGCGAAAGTATATGCGATACATGCCGCTTCTGACTTTCGTACGTAGATTTAACGAACGAATACAAAAAAGAAAAATAGCAACGTTCGAAATAAGAAAGAAAAATCACTTTCCGGATGACATTATTACGCGGAAGAAAAAAATAGGTGTCTCCCATTCTCATATTCTTTTCTCGCGAGGCGAGACGCGCGACGATTTCTCATTTTCCCGGAGCTTATTTTACCGTCGAGAGCGATGCGTCAATATAACGCGGATAGATGACGATCGACGGATTCGCTCTCATCCGTCACGCCGCGCCGCCGCCGCTGCGCCTCACGATGCTTTTTTCGATTCGTCCGCAGTGGAAGTGCCGGACGACAAGTCCGACGAGCTCTCCGAAAGCGGAGCCGTATAATATTTTTTATATTGTGAGGACCTCTGCAAGCATCATAAATCTATCACAGGTGCGAAGGTGCTCTCCGATCGCATGAGTGCGTGCGGGGAAGGTAAATCGCTGGCGGATCGACGCGGCGTGAATATCGTGTTCAACGTCGAGAACTCGCTATTGTCTGAAGCGCGTTCCATTCGCTTTATTTTGTTTTTCTCTTCTTTTCGTTTCGGCCTGTTTTCCGCGGCGCAAAAAGGGCCACGACAGCGATCGCGTCCCACTATGACTCGATATTGTCCGCGCCGTCTATTCTACCGAGTACTGGGGACCACGACGATCGGCCGTTTGATGGATTGCGACACGAAGTGGCGGCAGTCTGTCTCTCCTTTTAGTTGCCTTTATCGTTGTAATTTACGGGCGCGCACGCGCCTTTCATCGCGCACAGCAACAGCGGAGACAAACTGCAGAGCGAGCGACGACAATGCACAATGGTACACAACCTGTTTGCTCTGGACGTTTAATCCCCCTCATGTAACGGAAAATCTCAGAAATCCCGCGAGATGCAGCGAGTCACGTTGCAGACTACGCCTGCTACGCCTCAGATTGCATGTAACACTCGTACAAGTAATTTCCGGCGCACGGGTACTTTCTTTACGGTAATTCTCTCTCCCGTATGTAGTAATTCCGGACCCTCGCGAATGTCGCGTCACGCGTTGCGTCTAAAAGGCAATGCCGCCTCTCTCTCTCTTTCTCTCGGGACTCCGAATAATTTCGCGGAGTGGCCTCCACCACCAACGACGACGACGACAACGACGACGACGACGACGGCGACGACGACGACGACGACGAAGCTGGCGAAAAGTGGAGAAAAAAGAAGCAAAGGGCAGAGAACAGGGACGAGCAAAGGGTGAAGAAAAGCGGCGAGAAACTCGGCGCGCGAGCAAAGGCAGAGATTTGAAAAGAGAAAGAGAGGGAGAGAATGTGAGACTCGAAGATAGTCTCGAGGCTGGTCTTTCCAGGGCGACGATTTCCAGATGATTATTCTCTTCGTAGCTCGGTTTTTCGCGAAGGGTACCTATTACGAGCCCGTAAGCCGAGTTGAAGCTGAAACGCTTGAAAAGAGGCCGCCTCCACGAGGTTAAGATCAAAGGAAGTGGCTCGAAGCGGACGCGCGCGCTCGCCTGCCGAGGGTGGCTGCTGGTGCTACTTGGCTACTGAAGCGACGACACGGTTCGGACCGAACGAAGCGACGCTTTCGTAGGGGTAGCTTTAGCCGAGAAAAGAGAGACACGTTGGACCGTTCCGTAGGCGACGCTTCTTTACACAAAATGAAAAAAAAAAAAAAAAAAAAAAAGAAATGAACGTTTCCAAAGTCGGTGGAGTAATAAATTGTTGCGTGAATTATTATAGGATATGAGAAACAGTAATAAATATACTAAAATATTACATCAATTCAGTGCAAAATAATAAATGTATGCAAACAATAAAAAGTTGTGTTAAATACTTATTTTACACGTGTCTTATCTTGTAATATTTAAACATTTTTTTTTATTCAGCATTACTAAAATATTAAAAATCTAAACTCGTACAAACAGAAATATTTAAAAGGATGGTGTGCGCGAGTTTTTCTCTGTAATAAGAAAATTGATGAAACTAGAACGCTTCGCGAAAATATAAAACAGTCGAAATGTTTTTGAAGCAAATATTATCAGTACTTTTTCGATAGAAAATCGAAAGAGGAATCCTCTTTGACTGCGAGATTGCTCGAAAAGGGTCAAAGGCAGGTCCTTTAACTCTTGAACATCGGAAAGATTCCAATATGGTGTTGATGCTGAGAGTGAAGGCTGAATGGAAGGATAAAATCTGGATCGAGCTCCATTTATAGGCGCTTCCGTTTCCGGTTACGAGTGCAAATGCAAAAAGCTAGAGATCTCGCGGACCTCGCGTCTCAACCTTTCGAGAGAGCGGTGTGAACACACACGCACACACACAGCGGTCCTTAAAAATACCCTTCTCCTACTCGAAAAACTTGGAAGGTTACGTACGCCTTTGTTCGGGGATCGACCCCTTATCGGGGCGCCACGCGAACTCTGCCACGGGCTCGTTCCATCGATCTCTTTTCCAGTAAGTAAAGAAATGTCGTCCGCTATTGTTTGCGAAAGGATCGCCGCCGTTATCGTTGCCGAGAATAAAAAAGTAATATCGCGAGTTTGAGAAGCGAAGAAAAAAAAAAAAAAGAGAAAGTTTCCGCGTAAATTCGTCTGGCAGCCCCGCAGCGACATTTTCCTTTCTCGGGATGAGATACGAAGCTCGTCTTGCGTGCGATGCGTCGTAAGTCGAAAACAGGAGGGCGTTATCGCCCTTTTTAAGCCATCATAAGGATGACTATCGGGAGGGAGATAACGGATAAGTGCTCTGCAAGTTTGTAACGAGAAATTTGCGCCATTGCAACGCCTGGTTTCTCATGGACTCGCGTGTCAAACTTTTTTTATATTAGCAAATATCGATCAGCTCATGTTTTATCACGTAAAAAAAAAAAAAAAAATTAAAATCAAAATAATAGAAACATTTCTCACTTTTATCGCGAACAATATATTGGATCTGATCGAAATCCACAAATACTATAAATTTGTTTTTGTTTGTTTGTTTTTATGATTTTGCTGTCTAAATAAACAAAGCAGAACAAAAAGCGGAAGACGCATTTCGAGATAAATCACGATCGGTGACGTCGGAGTCTCGATTATACCGGTGAGTCGATTAATATCGCCTGCGTTGAACCGGCGGAATTTTGTCTGGAGAGTAATCACCTGCCACCGGCACCGTTCGTGAGCGACGGTTTGTAAAACACCTCCGTGAAGTTTGCGAACGCGATCTCGAGCGGTATATGTATGCACCACCCGCGCATCACACGGGGGTGGGGGATGCTTTATAGCCCTCACGGCAAAGAAGAAGGGAAGGGGAGGGAAAGTGAAAAGAGCGAATCAGCGAAAACAGGTTAGCCAGATATCGGGGAATGAGCGCCGCTGATGCGCACCGGTCTCGTTTTCGCGCGGTCGGGATATCCTGCAATAAAACCGAACGATAAGGGTGGGTTGCGATTGAGGAGAGAAGAGAAGGGAGGCAGGCGGTGGTGCGGGATATATGTGCGCGCACCGAAGAACATAGAAAATAATTACGGGCGATCCGATACACCGGCTATCGTTCGGTGGTGCAGTCCGTGGAGAAACTTTCGGCCGGGAGCGACGTTATACTAGCAGCAAAAACCCAACACTGCCGACGTGTCATAATCGACGGCGTTTACCCACCGTGCCGGAGCTCGCTTCGCCAACCACCCTTCGCTATATCCTGCGGCTTACGATCGTGCGCTGCAGTAAGTGGCGCGAGCGATAAGGGCAGCGTATGTCGCTTAAGTACCAAGTGGTTTCCGCGGTAAGCAACGTATTACCGCGACTTGATGCGCTAAACTTGCCCAATGGTCCCGTAAAACACACATTGCCGTTGAATGACGCGTACATCTATTAATTCGGACGATTTAATCGTTAGAACATTTGTATCATCTTTACACATCAGTCTGGCGCGCATCTTTTGATAAATATATCTACAATTATAGTCGCATGATTTTACATCCTCGTCGTAAGCGAACGGAAACGATTGAATGTAATGCGATAAATCGTGCGAGTTTCGCAAATCTGAGAAAATCTATTTTTGAGAAAAAAAATATTAATATCTATCGCTGCAGCGTTTTTTTTTCTTTATAGAACGCTATCGTTCTTTACGCGAACATCGTGTACATTAAGCGCACCGGCTTCTTCCTCATTTATGCTCAAGACGTTTATCGCGAGCACGCGAGCGCCGTATTTCTTTTCGGAGCACACCCGAAACGTTGTCCTACGGGTACAGATACATTCCTAAGGCTCATTTAATTTCGTTCACATAGCGCCGTTTATTTCGCCTTCGTCGTGTCGGCGACGCATCGCACGACGACGTGTCTCTTCTCTCCTCTTCTAACCCGTTTTTCCCCCTTTTTCTTTTTTCGCGTTGCTTCTTTTATCGGTCGTGCCGATGGAAAATGTAACCGGCGAACAGAAGGAGGAGGAGGAAGTTCGGAATGGCTCTCTCTTCGCACCTGCATCTTGGCAACGCGCGGCGATCCATAATTCCTCGGTTGAGTGCGATTCGGTCGATTCTCTGAATACGTAATTGCTTCTCCTCCCACGTGTCGCACGTTTCTCCGTCGATCTTGCGCTTTCGCATATATACATCCTCGTTTTTTTTTTTTTTTTTTTTTTTGTTTCGCTTTTCGCGGCGCGCCGATTCTCATGTGCTCTCTCGCGATGTATTATCGATATTATATCGCATAAATGCCCGCCCCGACCTCGATAATTCACCGTTAGATAAATAGATATTGTAACATCGAAATGCATCGTGGCTTTTTAATGGCTACGAGACTCGTAGAATACAAAAAGAGATCGAGCGCAATTCGATCTCGGCAATATCGAATAATTTATTACCTGTAAGATTACGTAACTCTCGCATATATAATAATTGACATCCGGATATTATTTGTGGACAAAGTTATGTTCTAAAGTTCTTAGGACACGTATTCTCTCTGCGTTATTGTATTTATAATTAAGAATTTGCACTTATATGGTAATATACACGCGTGTACATCGTCGACAATAACAAAGAGGCTCGCGCAAATAGCAATCCGGAAAACGTGCTAGCGGTGTGCCCTCTTTGAAAGGGCAGTTCTCGTATATCTCGGCATTAAAAGCCATTCTTGCGCGACTGCGTTATATCGGGAACGAGGTAAGTTCGTAAATACCGGGTTACGAACGTAAAGATTGGGAAATCCACCGGGAAATCTCGTTTGTTATTAGCCGTCGGCGCAATATGTTCGCCACCCAGAAGAGACTAGGAAGCTGCGTGTATCTTAGGATTAATCATCACACCGCACTTCTCGGGCGTGGAGACGATTTGCATAATTACTCAGATTTGGGCGGGATGGACGGGAACCAATTGTCGGCCCCCGGTCTTACGAGAAGGTACATACATCATGCAACACACAGTCGTGGGTGATGTCTGTATAATATTGCGAAATGCATAACTCACACCGAAAATTTACTGAATTGATGTAATGTTGAATTCAGATTTGCTATATACCGTCCAGTTGTTCTACTGAAAAGTTCATTTCGTAAAATATGAAATACCACGATTATCTTTACGTAAAGATAAAATATTAAGATAATATGTATCATTGTAATATAAATATATTTAGCATAATACGTATATATTATATATATATTAATGTATTTATATATGTATATAAAATATGCACATTTAAATCTTTAATATTGATAATTGCGCTCTTACGAGATATTCATAGAAATTCGTAAATATCAAGTTACGAGCGTGTAAAGACCATGATTCCTCGAGGGATCGTACATTATATATTAGCAGCCGGTGCAATACCAGCTTGTGTTCCAAGCAGCGAAGGCGCATCTACTTTGCATCTCTTATTCTATATGTTTTCATAGCTGGTTCTCATAGTTATCTATTTGATAGTTATCTATTTGGTATCAAGCAATAGTGTGCGACAAGTCCACGCTTGTCCGTAAGTAAAATACACAATTATAAAATAGCTAACGCTATATAAATTTAAATTTTACACAAGAATTTATTTACAAATTGAATATAATACGTATAACAATATCCTTCTCCCATTTTTTAATAAAAATTTAGACTTGTTAAGATTCTTCTTGGCAAATCGCAGTTTAACAACTCCCTCGGGAATTCATTATGAAAATATAATGGCTGAAGCAATAAGCGTGAAATGTTAAGTGAAACAGCGCGCGCATCCGTCATTCCAAGTATCCCTCTTTCGTGAGCGATTGCTGCAATTCCTGGCTGCAACGGGAATTGTAGTATCCTTAGATTTCGGGGAAACAATTCGCATAGGATTCCACGCAATAGGAACTCCCGGATTGCCGCAGTGCCTCCGCCGCCGGTCCGTAAACTTCGCGCTTGCGGGGAAATAAAGACCGCAGATATCTCGCGTGGGAATCGTTCGTTATTAGCCGGCAGGCAATAAGTTTCCCTTATTGCCGCGTAAACGATGCACTCGGTGGCCGCGCGAGCGCGCCGCTGCCGCAAAGGGGAAGAGAGAAAGAGAGAGTTTTAAAGGCGCGGAACGCTTGAAAGAGCGCAGTAAAAAAAAAAGAAAAAAAAACGAGGGCGTGCGAGAGAAGAGAAGAGAAAGAACCGATTGGAACAGGTAATATACAGACACCATTTTTAAAGTTAAGCATCGCCACGCAACGCGTTTTAAATGGAGACGAACGAGGTCCCATTCGAGGAGGTGGACCGAATTGTATGTGTTCTCCATTTTCTCCCCTCCTCTCTTTTTATACCCTTTATTGTCTATTTCCGACTGGTTTAAATCTAATACCACCCGAGAGACAAAATTCAATTTCGCGATCGCTCTTTTTAATTTCTTATTTCTGGCAAACACGTTGATTAAGATTTACGTGTTATTAATCTGACTAGCCGATTAACTGTTGCATCTGTCTTTGGCTTCTCTTTTAGTTTTTTTTTTGTTCTCGTCTGCTTTTTGCTCTATCGTGATATATTCGCTCTCGTTTCACAAAAGCTAGTCTATTCCACCGATTTGACTATTTCTCATTCACCTCTCGACTCTCTCGTATACCCTCGGAAGACAGCGATGGCTCTCCGCTCGCTCGTAACAGCCCTCTACAGATCCGGTTCGTGTAAAGCATTTGCTCTTCTCCGAGATAGAAAGAGAGAGAGAAGTTTTATGCAGGTATTTAAAAAGCAGCGCATCGCCATCTTTCACGATATATTTTTTGCTCGAGAATCGCCGGATATATATCGCGCGCGCGCGCGCGCGTTTTTCATTAACAACGCAATGTGTTCTCGTCACATGCCGTTGAACGCATCCTTTCAAAATTTTGTTTCACAAAAACTCGGTCACGATATAACGATTGCGATTTATCGGCTGTGATAATTTCCGTGGCCACGAGAGCGGCATTTGTTTTCCGGTTACCGTCGTAATAGCGAAATACCAGCGCGCGATTCGCTAAGTGTTTGAACAACCGACGCGAATAACCGCGCTTTAATGGGGGCTGGATTTTAACGGTCGGCGTGTTCAGTTTCAGTTATTTGTTCATTTAATTTTTTTTTTTTTTTTGTATCTTTTTGTTTTCAAACTATGTCGCGATTACATACGCATATACGCGTCGTGAAAATCGAACGTGCAATTGTTCGCTATCTAACAGCAAAATTATGTGATTAATTGCGTGCTTCATTACAGTAGCATTTATATTCCCGACGCTCTCTATCGCGCATTCTTTACTCATTGTCAGCGTTGTCGTGTAATTTGCCGGGGCGAGGTGTATATATCAATGGTTCTGTGTGTGCTCATGCATATTACGTGTACGAATATGACAGTAGTGACATATATGATGCGCCTGAATAAACGAGAGCAGATATAGAACCGATAGAAACTTGAATCCCCTCGCACGTCAGCAAAACCGACATTCGCAAGTGCTTATTAATTAGTCATTCATCGGACTAATGGCGAACGCACCGGCCTTTGATGTGCCGCTAATAATTACAAGCAATTAGATACTATTAAGGGTCAATATGTACACCGTTGTATGCATTTTGCGGCCTCATGATCCTTTAACACAGTAAATCTACGAGATACCGCGGCTATATATACGGTCTTTAACTCGCACCACGTTGGTTATTTCGAAATATCCGTCGCATATATAATTTACATAGAGAATAAAGTTATAGAATTATATAATAAAGTTACAGAAGTTTGCACAACTTTTTTTTTCTAGCAACGTCGTAATTGTTCAGCCTGTAATAAGAACGAGGAATAAAACTGTCGAGTTGCGCTTGTCACAAAACATGCGGTTGAAATTACAGTTTTTATTCACACGTCAGCATCGCACTACAATTCGATCAATTCTTACATTGTTACACATTGTCGTTTATAATCAAGTAGAAGAGGTAATGTCTGTCTTTACTATCTCTGTTTTCCACTTCACTCTGTCATAAGTACAGTTGTGTGCCTGCATAATTCTCATTTTTTACATAGACCTAAGAGTTTGTTAGTGTTCTTCTTTATTAATATTCTTTACGCAATGCGGTTGAATTAACATCGGATAATAATTTGCGCATAATAATCCGTCGATGAAGGAATGTATGCTCGCGCAATCCGTCAACTTCCTGTGCTCCGCGAGCGGAACATATCCGATAGGGCAGCTGTTGCGCTCTGTTTCCGCACGATCTGCGGCAGGGAAAGGACGAGGAAGAGATTCACAATCAGAATGATCTCCGGTGTGTCAACCGGCGCGCGCGGTGCGGCGGCGGCGGCGGCGGCGGCAGGTCGCCGCAAAGCGCCAGACCGCAGCACTGTCAACGTGCGTAATTAATCCGCATTTCAGCGGGTCGGCGCGCGCCCGACAGCAGCCTAAGATTTACCGCAATCCAATTTTACACCTGTCCGTCAGCCGCCGCGATGTCGCCTTTAATGTAATGAAACCGGCGCCAGTCTGATAATTATCAATGTATGTACTTTGCTCGCGGTATCTGTCTATATGCGTCCACCGAAGCGAGCGGGCTAGATGTTTCAATAGAACGGCGAGACGCGTCAAATCTCATTCGTTCATTCCGACGCGAGAGAGAAGAACGCGCGTCTTCGATATGCGGTATATAGATGTGCTGCAGCTCGTAAACGAGATCGACTCGACAGTCGAGTTGGACGTTCGAGTAATTGCACATATATTCAAAATTATGATGTAATATTTTGCAACTCGTAAGCAGCTGTTGCGTTACCGCCAAGGAGAAAACCGCTTCGAAAAATTACGAGAAGATATAACATATGCACGTATCTCGTAAAATAACTCAATCCGGATTTATGAATCCTAGGAAGGATCGAGAGGTTTATCTTTATTGTTATTATTTTTACACAACTCTTTCCACTTGACCGTAACATGTATACTTGCAGCGTTGTAGTGTAACAAAAGAAGAGTTTATACGCTTGACGTAAATGTGTTATGTTCGCATCTTGCGCGACGCTGAAATCTAAACTTTACGTACGTCCGTTGGTGGAAACGATATATGGGACGTTAACGACTTTCATCTTCCGCCAGTAACAAGCTTTACATTTGCGTCATGTGTGTTACCGCGTCGGGTGGTTAGTTCAAAGCCTCTGTCGTTGGAAGCGAGTGAGTGTCCTACTTGTGCCGTTCGAATAAGCCAACAATTTCGCGCGAACACGTGCATTCTTCGTAAACGCTCGCGAAGTATCCCGGCAATTTAGGAATATATATATTCGGTATTTCTAAACTAAGCATTATAGCGAAACGCATCTTTCGGGCCAGTGTTAGTACGTAGCGGTCATTTCATAATGACGAATATGAGTTTTTTGTAGTCTCCGAGCTCTAACAATCCGTTCGCTTACGCCATCGTGACTATTGTGGTGTATATTCCAGGTATTATTCAATTTATTTCAAGTATCACGAGCTTTATTTTCAGTTTTTCAGAATTCACAGGTAGAATCCGAATCACCATCTGTTGCTGGTTATTAATTATGTTGACAATTATTACAATACAATGTATTTGTAATAATTAATACTTATTGAAGGTCCGATATAGTTCCGCCTTTCATCTGATATACATGCAAGTCTCTGCAATTGAAAAAGGATCAGCATGGAAAAATCTTGAGATATATAAGACAGACGGATTTAAACTCTGGATCTCTAGGTTCGCGGCCCTTGGGCTAAAGTCGCAAGATCAATGGGCCAGTCTACGGTATATTGACCATTGTGATGACCCTTTTTAATATATCTTTAAAATGTTAAAATATTCAATTATCGATATTTATAAATTGTCTCTGTATACTTAGACGTAATACTTAAAAATATACTATTATATTTTCTCTTGCTATGCACACATCTAATTTGCTAAAATTTGCTTAACAGATTAAGAAGAGAGTGTTTAAGATGATAGGTACACATAGATAACATAGATTTCGAGACTCGTGCTGAAACAGGGAAGAGTTACGAGGCTCTCCATAAGAGCTCGGGCGAGCGCGTGGGTGAATAACGCGATCCGCGCGCGATACATCGAACATTTGAAAGCCGACATAAATTTCTAGGGGGAAGTTGCACATGTTCGCGCGCGCGAGAGAAGCGCGGATTTCAACGAGGCAGCTTAATTCCCGTAGCGCGTACTGCCGGACAATCTGCGATCTTTATTTCGCGCCGTGCCAATATTTCCGCACAGCCCGAGCTGCCCCGGCAGTTTCCGAGATTATTGCCGCGTAGACCGTGGCACAAAGCCGTGTTACCGGATTCATCTTTAGGGCCGCTGATACTGACGTCGTATAACTTTTGATTGGCGCACGGTTTTATTATGCCACTGGCGAACACCTTCGGAAAGTGTCACGTCGTTCATTCCGGTGGATCCAGCTGCGCTCCACGACGAAGAAACTTCGAACGGGAATTAACGCCATCGAGATCCAGCATGGATCTTTTATTCGAATAAGCTTTAAAGACCCCGACGGCATTTCGTATTTGGAGCGATTCGGAGCGTTCGAAAAGTTCTCTTTTTATCGAAAAGTAAAATTATATATGTAATTAATGACGTGCAGAACGGAACTTTTTTTTCACAGTTTTATTCATAGTTTGACACAATTTTACTTTATCGCGCAGCATGAACGAATATTGCAAGTTGAAAAGTACTTTGTGATATCTCGCATCGATCTGAGCGATGACTTACTCCGCGAGAGGCAAAGAAAGAAATAATTTATCATCACAGCTGTGTATTCTCTCTCTCTCTTTCTCTCTTTATTATCGCGCGGTCGATCGTCCGAGTATCAAAAATTTTATCTCGATCTCATTTGATTCCGATCTGAATTCATTTCTTTCGTGCGATCTCAAAGAGAGATTCGACGTGACGTATGGGACAAGCATTACCGTTATTTGACGGGAGTTGTAACTCTCGCGAGATATTAAAAAAGTAAATCGTCGAAATAACACGCTGCGCGGTGAAAATTAAACGCTGGAAGTTTCGGGAGGGGGGGAGGGAGAGAGAGTTTAGGAGATCTCATGAAAGAAACGGCGCTGAAAACACGCGACACGTGTGCGAAAGAATAAACGAGAAAATGTCCCGCGCATTTGCACGGCAGATATGCTAACCGGTGCGGTTACGCACAACGGCAACGTTACTTTGCGCTGTTTCGTAGTTCACAGAAAACGAGAAACGTACTAAAAGCTTTACGGGCGGCACATACAAACCGCAGCTCAAAGGCTGAAACAATCCGGCTCGCCGCGATTACAAGAACAGTAGGAACGTCCCCCGTTCCCTTCGTGAAACCGTAGTTTTGACAGCTTGTACGATGTCGCGCATACTTGCGATACGAGTGGTTAAATTGTGTCGAATTGTCTGTCACCATTAACATCATTAGCGAGTGTATTTCTCTTCGTGTCGGTTAAACATTTTGATGCAATATTATATGAGCGACAAACAAAAATCATAAAAAAAAAATAGAAAATTAATAAGACATTTTTTTTTAATTGAAATTTATTCTTTCATAAAGAGTACAACTCTCCCTCGTCAATTTTACATGCTGAATTGACATGCTGAATTGAATTGGCTGATACTGAGTCACCGGCTAAACGGATGAGATTGCATAACTCACGCGAAGTCGTCGGTCTTGAATATTTTAAAACAAAGTTTTTTAGGACAATATTTGTAGAACAAGATATTTTGTGAAAACAAAAAAAATGCTTTTTCTCACAGCTCGTCTGATATGAGAGAATTGACACAATTTCTTTTTCATAAAAAACTTATAATCTTTCAAACTTAACAAATTGACATTTAGTGGAGTCAATAAATCATTTTTTGCAATATAGAATGGTAGGTTTTCAGAAAATTAATTAAAATTTTACACATGTTCTCTCTCTCTCTCTCTCTTGATCGCTCTCTTTCTCTCAAAGGCGAATTACGTGAAAATATAATCTCTGTCGGGGTGAAAAATTCCTTGGTGCCGATCGATATTATATAAGCGGGACGGATTTTAATTTAGGAGAAAAAAAATATCGAGATTGCCGTACCCGATATCGACACATGGACGATCATTAAATCCATTCACTTGGTCGCTTTCGTGTCCAAGAAAACCCACCAACCCACGGTGGACACGAGTGGGTGGTAACAGCCGACACCGAAGGGTTGATTTCGAGAGACCGCAGGCTGGAGGTTCCGCGGACATTATGTGATTCGAATCTCGGTATTATTCTATAATCTATTCCGCAAGGATGATAGTGTTGGCGGTGGCGGTTAGGTTCGGTTGCATGCGGATCGTGGCTCGTTCGACCTGCACGCCACCGCCCACCCGACCATCAATAAACACCCCCTTTGCAACACGCGCGTGTGCACTCATCAGGGTTGTGTATGCGTGAATCACGCGCACACGTTACGGGTGTAAATTCGTCCGATATTCGGTGTTCGTACACACAACCGAGCTACACACCGTGAGCTTTTTTGATTATGGTTGCGGCCCCGGTGATGATGGTAAGAGAACGACGCGACGGTTCGGCCGGTCGTTGTTACCGCTTATTTGCTGCATAATGGCGGGGGTTGTCTTGCGTCGAGGAAAAACACGAGTAAGTAAAAAGTTGGACGAAAGCGAGCGAAGCAGCGGTTGAGATAACGACCGAGACGTGAGGACACGTTGATTTATGGAATTTGTAAGAAATACGGTTGGGGAGAGAGCCTTAAGCTATACGGAGCTCGATTGGAATTTCGACTCTGATATCGGTTTTCGTGCCCGTTGTGCTTTGTATCGGCTATAGAATATTCGCCGAGAGAGCGCGCAATGAATATTATAAACACAGCGAACGCGCAATTCTGCGATCGCGATCTGACAGAAATTCAGCGTGATTTTCGCGAGCGCTTATATTCACGCGCGCACAAACTACGATGTATCGTTTAATTGCCGTAATTATGATTAATCAGATTTACGGGTGTAAACAATAAATCTGATTAGATTCGAGCACGTAGCTGCGATAATGCTGTAATCTGTTTGAGCGTGGCGCGATCGTCGTCGATCGACCGGAAGTTATTCGCAAGCATCGGGGACTTTATCGGCGGGATCGATCGGCCGCTGCCGCCGTCGAAATAACATCGTGCGCATGCTCGCACGCTACGTCCGTTATGTATATACCGGCACTTGTGAGTAAAAATTAGATATAGGAGGTAATCGTAGATATCGATGGTACTCTGAATTCTCGGGAGTGCATACAAGGGCAGTCGTAGTTTCTGACCTACAACCCCCGGGAGCGCGGCCCAGAGCACGACCTCCGGACAGTTTCCGCACGCCTCGTAATCCGGGGATGAATCCCCAAGATCCACGATCCGGTTTCGCCAAAAGGTCTTTCTACGAGCTCTCGACTTCCTGTAACCGAATCTACCGTCACGCTATAAATGTCGATTTCTGCAATGAATATTTCTAGCACTTTCAAATTTTCGGATTTGCTGACGAAACTTTAGCACTTTTAAAGTTCTCTCTCTCTCTCTCTCTCTCTGTTTCTTTTACGTAGATAAATAAAACGTGAAAAGAGATATTTTTTATTTTATATTATCACGATATAAATTTACATTTGTTATTTTATATCACACGATGATTATATGTTTTCGCATGTAAAACAAAACAAACTGTGAAATATCTATTTAATTGTTGGACGAGAGTTGTAATGCGCTTCTCTTTCGATTATTTCAATACCGCGAGTTTATTATTGGTTTTTTAAATGTTTTTTTTTATTGCTGTATAAACAACTCTCGTACCTTGTTGTTGACCAAGTTTTCGCGCGCAATTAATCGTGTTCTATTATCGATGACATAATTATACGTGAATTCGTAACTCGAAGCGGATAAACCAGAAGTGCTCGATAATTTGTGTGTAACTTGGAATAATCGAAAAAAAAAACGAATATTTTGCGACAGATGGAAATTCGAACTATTGATCACATGATTGATCTCGAGCTGCGCAAGCTTGATGTGACGTCAAAGATTAACTCGTCCGGTCATGAGGTTGTCGCTGAGAGAATAAATTCTGAATGTTTTTCTCGAAATAGAATCATATCCGATTGTCCTTTCTGAATCTTTGATGGAAAATTTAAACAGGCAAGATATCGCGCGGAGAATATAAAGGTCACTTATTTTCCGAATAGCGTCTGTTGCGAAACAATATCTTAAAAATAGTCCAGTCGTTAATTAGATAATAAATAATCGGTGAGAAAAATATAAAACGGAGCGCGGAACGCGAAAAATCGCGTAATTAAGCGAAAATTGATAACGACGTCGCGGAGCGTGATCGAGGAAATGCAGCGCAGCGTTGGGAACACATTTCTCCCGCGGAATTTCGTCGTTGAAACGAGCTCCGCACCGGCTCGTATGCACGGACGACGGCCGTTGCGAGAAAGTATGGCGGCTACGTTGCTCGTCTAAATTTATGGTATCGTTCGATTACGCGCGCGATGCGTCCCTGCTATTCTCGTCGCGCGGTAATTCCGCCGTCACGATTATAGCGCGCATTCTCGCCCGGTGCGGCGCAACGCGTATCCTCGCCGTATCCTCTTATCGACGACGTGTATGTATATCCATTACACGTGTTACACGAGGCTTTTAGCGACATATATCGGCTTAATTGTTCGTCTAAATAATTCTCGAACTAAGCACACAATTATTTTGTGTTTTTCGCGCAAAAATATATATTTTTCTTTTTTGACTTGAACGCGACGAAGAGAAAAGAAAGATCGATGAACCTCTACCTAAAAGTAGCAACGGAAACATTGCATTCGAACGCCGATGCTATGCTGATCTAAGTCCACCCGGGAGCTACCAGACGCGTACCGTCCTAAACGAGTTTCCTCTCTCGGTACAAAGAAAAAAACGCGGACTGAAAAGACCCTTGCGAGACCTTTGACGGCGCACAAAGTGGACAAAGGTTCAGAGTCCATCGCGATGCAAGAGGGACGGGTAATAAATATTTGATAACACGGGGAGGTAGCGAGATGGGTAAGCGGGTGGCGGACGTCAGTGTAACGACAACGTGTTTGTGTGTATGTGATGTATGGGAAAGACGAGGAGAGAGGATGGCAAGTGTGCGCGGGGCGCGCTTTTGGCCGCGCGCATAACTCGCATACCGTGCCTTCCTCGCATGGTATGTTATAATTAGTGCTTCTCCTCCGCGCGCGCACGCAACATTGATATGTCCACGAGCTTCGGAATACTTCCCTAATGAGATGGCCCCGCGATAAACAACACGGGTTAAGTGCTCGTGCGAGACTGCCACTCTGCGTTAAAGGTATACGTCCCGTATAAAGTGCGAAAGCGTTGACGTTGCGAGATACGACGTTGGCGTGCTATATACAGTGACAATATCGAGTGTTTATCGCCGGAGAAAAAATAACGTTTTCTGCCGTTTTTTCCAAGCGTCAAAAATGTCAAGCGAGATCGTAAAAGAATAACGCATTTAACCCGTTCGATTTAAATCGAGTTTTTCAATATGCGTCGTGGCGCGTTAATTTTCCTTCTCGCGGACCAGAAAGAATATTTCTCTCGATTACGCCATCCCTTGCGTTCGAAGTAATGGCGGCGGACGAGAAAATCGAGAAGTCGAAAACTTGAAATTCTGGTCCGAGTATTTCTGCTGAGAAAAATTGCAGCGGTCATCGAAAGGTATTATTTACGGAAAAATCTGAACACGCTAATGAGAAACGCGCTAATGAGTCTAGCTGTTTTCGCACTATTTATTTTTCTCGTGGGGTAAATATATATATATACGTGGATATGTAAACGTAAGCATGTTTTAACAACTTCGGTTAAATAGAAGAGTCAGCGAAATTATAATTTTTTAGAACGCGCGAGAATACAACAGCTTAAACGCACGAAAAACTGGTGTGCGTTGAATGTAACTGATGCAAAAGAAAATCTTCTCACTCGCAAACTCGTCGTTGAATATGTCAATCGCTCACGTCAATTTCTCACATCGTGATTAAATTCTCGCGGCTGTGCGGAAAGAAATTTTGAATCTGTCGCATTTACATCGCTAATTATCGCGATACGTCGTTTTACATTTCCGTGCTCTCGGAGTCGCGTGACTTTCCGCGAAACGCGCAACTTTGAACTTGATCTATTAATAATCCGAGGGAGAAAAAATGAATTGCGCGTCGGCCTCATGTCGCGAGGCGCCGGTCGCACCCCTTGCGCGCCCGTTATGAATCAGAAGATCTAAAATCGTTTTTTCATCTCTGGCGCCGTGAGAAATGTTCGGGCCGCACGAAAGCGTTCCGACGAAGGAAGAAGTTTCTATATTAGCACTATTTACTCTCATTTTCCACGACAAACGTCGTCGCCATTAGACCCCCGCGGCGCGTTACAGCCGCACGAGGGAGGTACATGCCGGCGAAGTGGAAGATCGTAATTGTAAGTCGCCGTAGGACGAATAGTGCGGACGATGACTACGGCGGAGTCGCGGAACGCCGTCCCCTCGCTTCGCTTTCTTCCCTAATAATCGTTACGCCAGATAGCTCCTGGAAACGGCGGGCGGCGCGCGCCGTGGAAGATATACATATACCGATATACCGGCAGCTCCAATTATGTCTCATCAGGACTTTAATTCGGTACTTTTTGAACACCGTAACGCAACGACCCGGGACGAAATTGTTCGCTGAACACTCGTGAAAGAGAGGGAGCACAGTTGGGAAATTAAATATCTTGAGAAATCGCTCTTCTTAACGCGCATATATAAGTGCGCGAGCAAATATCACGCATCTATACTCTCAAAAAAAAAACAGTCGTCACTTCGATAATCGTCTTTTTTTTTTTTTTTTGTCGATAATGTGACATTTGAGCAAGAAAGACTTTAGATCGTTCTGAAAATAACGGTTTTCATGACGAAGCTGCTAATGAGGTTATCGATTTATAGACAGGAACGTCGTACATATACATGTATATTGTCTTATTATTTATTATCGTGAAAGCGTTTCGGAAAACACGTGTTCGGATCGATATTTTTTTTTTATGCTCGCAATTGCATTTTCTACGACGGTAATAATAAAGTTTCGATGCGATATATATCTCTTCCGAAATCTCGGATGTGTGTAACTATATGACGACCCAACGTACAACGGAGAGGCGTCACCATCGTTATCAATTATAACCGCCGATAAAGCTGCCAAACTGAATCTCGGAAACATCGGGCAGTTCCGACCGCACTATGCAGTAAAGCACCCTTTACACCCGTGGATTGAAATTTATTGACACGCCATAATTACACGCCACGGAAGTTGATTGTGCAGCATTCTGATTCTCATTAGACGCGCGCGTGGTTCGCATGAAATTTTCCCTCAAAATTCGCATCAAAATAGACGCGTGCAATGTTTAAAGGATATCTTGAAACTGCTGACTAGAGTAGAAGTATAATACCACGTACAGCGCGATTGATAAGTATATATACGAAACGACGCATAAATATAGCAACTTAACTTGAATTATCACATTGCTGTTGTCGCGTTGAGTTTTATCTCTCGAAGGAACAAATGGCGCTGGCTCATTACTGCTCGTAATGTGACAACAACTCGCCAAAGTACATAGTCATTTACGACATCAGTGATATCGCTTCATTGTTGCTCGGAAATTTCTTTTCTTCGCCGAGCTATTTTTTCAGATTCGGAATCGCAAATGGAAATCGCACGGAAACTATATCTGGCGAATAAGATGGATGAGACAGCAATTCGAGGCGCAACTCGTAAATTTGACCGTTGCAACAGTTGAAGTGCGAGCTTCGCTGCATTGTCAAAAATCACTGAGAGCGTTCACTTTGACGGGCTGTCACACAAATGCTGCGCTAATGAGCTCTCTTGCGTTTGTTTTCTTTGAAAGATAAAACTTTGTTGTCAATGATAACAGCAATGTGACGTCGCTATTTACGCGTTCGCGTTTTAGATACTCATCGATCGTCTCTCGTGTAGAAGCTCCTTTTTTTCAGACAAAAAAAGTTGAACATCGAAATTTTTTGAAATAACAGTACAACGTATTTCATTAACGTAAATCACAAGTTACTTTCATTGTAAAACCCAACAGTTAATTCCGATTGTAAATGGAGAAAGAGAAAGAGAGTCCTAGAGCGCTTAGTTTCCCCGGGGATTGCCGCGGTAGTAGTATCGATTCGATGACGATGAGATCGAGCGGTTAGAAAACGAGGAAAAAACGCCATTCGAGAAATACACGGGGAGATGCGTGCGCGAGTAGGGGGGGTGCAAAGGTCGACAGGAAAAAGTGCGCGCGTCAGATATACGATACGTACATATGTGTGTATATTCGTTACTGCGAACGGGTTAAGCGTTTCCGAGCTCTATTTGCGTTCCGTCGGAACACACTGTTTGTCTTCAATCCGCGTGGATCGAAAAATATTGAAGAGGTCAGCACACACAGAGTTAATGGTATGGCCGAACGATCCGCGCGCTTCAAATTGTATCAAATAACGCGTTAATACAACATAATGAGAGACTTTTCGATTGGTAAAATTATAATAATCACTATTTGAGCATCACTGACAGTACACTTCTCGCAAATTCGGGAAGCTTATGAGGCACGTTTGGAAATAATTTTCTTTACAGCCTGTGTCTTTATGTTAGGCAACCGATAAGAAGAAGGAAAAGAAACGATCGCAAAGACTGTTACGTACCTACATGTACTTTGGAACCTGCTTATTTGTAAGAAAGAACATCGAGGATATGGAATGTGAAAAGAATTTCGGTCGAAACACACGGAGAAGCTAGCGGTGATGTACGTTTAATAACGGAAGGTGAGTTGAATTCTCACCGCACATCCGTAATGGAAAAACGCTGTAGATATAGGAAAGTTTTATTACATATTAGTCGCGCGCGAAGATCGTATATATTCTTGGAAGTTTTTGTGACATGGAAAAGCGAAACATATTGCGCAGATATGATAATAAATCGAAATACGGAATTTCTTTTTTCCGCATCTAATAACGTCCGTTCTCTGACAATTAGGATGAAATCATCCTAATCTTGTAAAGATACACTTGATTAAAATGTTCGTTAAAAATTGTTTGAAAATATTTTTACATTAGTTTCTTACAAGCTGTGCTGTTTTTTTTAAATAAAGTGAACGCATTCAGGCAATTGCATATGTTTAATTAAACAATATTTATTCTAGTGTGAAAAACAAAAGTTAAATAATAGCTATAAATCAAATACACAGAGTGTTTAATGTAACGTTGTAAAAAATATAATATAACACAATGGTGAAACAAGAGAGAAAGAGAGAGAGAGAGAGAAGCAATACTTAAAAATAACAGATTACTTGAAAATCATATAGGAACGTGACTTTATAGCGTTACATGGCACGATAGAACGGTGAAATTATAAAATGTTATTTTTGCAAATGACCCCCTTACATATTGTACTTCGTTGCTTCTTAGAGCCACAGTTATTTCATAATAAGTACAATTTCGCAAATACAGGTTTTACAGAGATTTATATATATATGTAATAAGGAAACAAGACTGTGCAAACTCACGTGTACAGCGGCACTCCGGCTTCGTCTTTAAACCAGAAAACCATGTGCAGCTCGTCTTCGCCAGGCGGAGTTATATCGCACGGTAATTCGACGGGTCTTCCTTCCACCACGCTGATGTTTACCAGCGGAACTGAAAACAGACGTTTCGTTGGGTCAATAATCGCTTTGTCGAGAAAATTAAAGCGAAGCTCGCTGTCTAACGCTAAGTGGTTCCGCAAAATAAATAACAAATAAATTGGTATTTACTTCAGAATATATCGCAAAACAGCAATTAGCTTATTCTGTTAAACATAACGTGGTTATTCTAATTAATTTTGTTTATATGGTTCAAATTTCAAATTTATCTTTACATGTACTTTTTATTACAAAAAAATATTCAGCTCTGAAGATCTCCAATCTTTGAAACAGAAACCGCGAATCTGTGCATCAAGGAGAAACGAATTTTACGAAGACTTTTTCCAGCGAGCATTTACAACGAGATACAGATTCACGTGTAAATCGATAAGTAATACTCGTGTCCTGTTCGATATCGAAAATATATATACGGAGCGCGGTTGTTCGCCGCGCCGGCCAGCGATGAGACGATACGCGAAATCGGAACTCGCGATGGGATTAAGAGATTCGGCTTATGAAATTCCGCGGGGTGCATTTCGGACACTGTGATTTCTCTCTCTTTCTCCCTCTCTCTCTCTCTCTGCCGCTGGCCGGCGGCGCAATCCGGACTGATTCGAGTAAGCGGATAGTCCGTTGGCCAGATCGCACGGAAAGGCCAATTCCTTCCGTAAATTTCCAGTAGGCTATTTCGAAGAAACGAGTTTCCATTCGATTCGGTCGGCTGCCTTCGTTCTCTTCCCGCGTGACGAGCGGGCAGAATTTGTACCGTTGTGCTTTGGGAGAAGAGAAAGCACAAGTTTCCGTGGCGCACGTGCAAGCGCACATCTCTCCCAGAGACTTTTTGTCGATCGCTGACCGACGCGAGAGAAAGAAAGTGTCTCGCTTCGCCGCTTTCGATTTGTCGCGGTGCTTTCTATGTATGTGCGGATTAAATGAAAATAAAAATCCTGTCTATAGCGTTGAGATAACAACTACATCCACTTTTAAATTTTTAGCAGAACTTTTTACTTTGATAATAAATTGAATAGGTAATGTTTGAGTGAGAAAAAAAAAATAAAAAGCGCAATATCCATGAAAAGTAGTAAAGAGCTCTTGTTTCAATAGATAAAGAGAAGAGCAGTTACGAATCTTTGATCTCTTCTCGGCAGTTACGAATCTTTTATCTCTTCTCAATAATCGATATGTGTCGACGCGACGGTTTTCTTCAACCGCGTGCCCGCTGCTGCGCGTTTTAAAATGGAATTTTAAAAAACCTTATCAACGCGCATGAGAGAGCAAGGGACAAGTATAAAGATTAGCATAGGCTTAGTATTTATTGCATGCCTCCGGCTCCAACGGCGAGCATAAATATTGTTTAAGGGCGACTCTTTATCATATAAACGCCCCGGCGTAACGGTGCTCATTTGAATTCCCGCTTTTTCCAGAGCATAAAATGGGCTTCGTCGACGCGCAACAAGCCGTTTACTCTCCCCTAGCGGAGTTGTGCCGGGCGTCGTTGTTACGACGCGCTGCGCCAAAGGCGGCTGTAGAAAAGCCGCAATCGTTCGCCATCGCGCGTGGGAAATGCAAGAAGACTTCGTGGATTCGTTATAATTTCATGTACGTAGCTTGTGCAACTCACGCTCGGTTTAGCGTTTCGTTTTTATACACGTTGTTTAACCGTTGATAAATTCAAACGGCTGCCGGCGTGACCAGATTTCGAAATAAGCCATCTGGAAAGCTCTTTTACTAAAAAGAACGAACGTTATTACTATATATATATATATATATATTTATATATATTTGCGATTTTAAGTTTCTTTGCACATATTTTATTGTTCGATTGTGTTTCTTTATTCAAAAAAATTGTAATGAATGTAAAGAAGCTACAGAATAAAATTTGACACAAGTGGGTTGTATTGATTTTTCTATATTTAGTTGATTCACGTATTTGCGTTTCCAACACATTAATATTTTTTCTTCGTTTTAACTTATATTCTAGTTCACGTTTTAGTATGTGCTCATTATATATATCTTCACAAAAAAACCTCATTAGATGTCCATTAAATGTTCACAGATCCGTGCGATATTTAACGGACGTTACCTCTAATGAGGTTTCTGTGTATTTATGTTCTGTGTGAGATATGATGTCTAAGTTGATGATAAAAAAAAAGAGAAAGAACACACTAACTGGAGTGATAGATCATCGATCGGCCGATGTGTGTATGTACTCGTGTATAGTTTAAATACTAGAAGAGAACCTTGAAAGCCGTTTCGATTAATAGAATTCCGCAACACGTCCGCAATTAACCCTCAAAGACCCGAGGCATTGGTCGAAATATCCACCGGCGCTAATGGCGGACGATAGTCGTGTTGCATCCGAAACGCATTTAATGAATTCATTATCGATCTAAATCGGCACTCAGTGTCCGCGTTTCGAATATGCGACACGGAGAGAGAACAGAAAGAGAAAAAGAGAGAAAGAAGGAGCGCAGAGTTTCGAGTTTGCTAGGTCACGAAATCGAAATCGGAACGACGCAGCGCGTCGTAACACGTTGATTGGACAAGTTTTTCAGTCAATTCGCATCAAAGGAAATTTCAGTTTTCGTCGATTGGCGAAAATTGTTTTTTCGTTAATGCAATTGCCGCGTTCGATTGCAGATATTATAGTCAGTTACGAGAAAAAAAAAAAAAAATACAAGAAATAGTTTCTCTGTACAGAAAGTCTCTCTGTACTAAAATATGTAAAGATGTATTTTTTATTGTATAATATATTGCACATGTAAACACACTGCAAGTCCAGAAAAGTTTTGTTGCGAACGTAAAGTAAGACTTGAGAATCGTGTCTAATTAAATGTCGCACAAATGAAAAGCTTCAGCTCGCGCGCAAAGGACTTGAAAAAGTTTAGTCAATATCCGCAGAAAAGCGCACGGCGAACGGATATATCGTGTTTGAAATGTAACGGACGTGTGACGCTCGGCACTCACGCAACGGCGGCGGCGCCGGCGGTTTTTAACACGTTCAATTATACCGCCGC
Organism: Pseudomyrmex pallidus; assembly: GCA_014825455.1. Taxonomy (NCBI): domain Eukaryota; kingdom Metazoa; phylum Arthropoda; class Insecta; order Hymenoptera; family Formicidae; genus Pseudomyrmex; species Pseudomyrmex pallidus. Next base: position 72,947 of record QVNV01007948.1, read on the forward strand.
ACCAGCGACGACGACAGATGTTCGGTTACATCACCGTGACGTTGTCGCTCGCGCGTTTCAGGAATGATGTCTTCATTAATAATTAACAACGCGCAGCCTTGCGCCCGGCGCGTAATTACAGCGCGCGCATGAAGCGTCACGCCGAGAAGAGTTACATAATTCTATTAATAATGTTAGGCCATTACATTTGCTGTAGAACCGGCGTGAATAATGAAAACTTCCAACAAAAACTCGGCCGTATGGGTGGCACTAATTGCTAACGAGGAGGAAAGAGATCAAAGTCATCATCTTAATGCAAACGCGTTCCGGAACATTTTGCGCATGTCGTACCTCGCTCCCTACTACCTGCTGTCGTTCTTCTCTCTTTCTCACTTACACACACACACTCTCTCTTTTTCTTTCTTTTTCATCCGTTAATATCGCGCAGCATGTGGTGCAGAGAAGATTGAAGCCAAAGTTTTCGTCCGGAAAAAAAGAATCGCGAGTGGGTGGACGTTGAAGTCCGTTGTGTTCTGCTGAGGGAATTTTCGCCGTGAACTTTTCTGAACTTATACTCAGGAGTCTTCGCCGCCCCACGACATGACAGTAAAAGCAAGTATTTTCATAAATCTCCGAGCGGCGACGTAGATTGATCATGTCGGTGTATCGACGTCGCCATTACTCCGCGGATACACGTTAATAGACGATACCGCTATATCGCATACAGAGAGTTAAGGCGCGCGCCATTTATAAAGCGTAAAATCTTCGGAAGATATAAATATACGGAAAAGAGAAAAACATTGATACGCGTTACGCATTTAACGTGCGCGTTTGAATAAACGTCATTCGTGCCTTCATTTGTGATTTATATTCAAGGATCATGTGAATTTGCAAGCACAAATAATTTGGGGCCGCGATTGCCGCAGTTAAAATTCAATACACGGCCGGAGCATCGCGAGTGTATCTGGCCGCGAATTAGCTCGAAACAGCAGCAGTTTCGTCGCATTACGAGCGCAGTTGGTACGGTCGGACGGATTCACGAATAGCGGTCGTAGGTCCGTTATTTAGAGGTAGTTAAGTGTCCTGAGCACCCTCCTGCTACCTTCAGAACACTCCTACGAGGTGGTCTTCTCAACTTGGCAAACCCGTTTGCTTCCACTAAGCGTATCAGCCTCGCCATTGTCTACGCTCATTGTCCCCTGCGCTCACTTCCACTTCGCGTCTACTTCGTGTCGTATTAAGTTAAAGGGCAGTGCCAGCTAGGACAAATTAGCAGCCGCGTTAATCAGTTCCTTAATTTTCCACAGTAGTCCCGCCGGAGTGGAAAATAAAGGAAATGCAGTTTCTCCCTTCCGTTTCCGCGAGTTTTTGCGCCAAGAATCATGGCATGAAGAATCTATTGTTTGCGCGGAACGTTCCTTTACACCAAGTTTTAATGGCGAAAAGACTCGTTCGAGATTCTAGCGGTAAAAAACTCACCACTCATAAATCGGCAGGAATTACCGAACGAGTTTCGAGACTCCTTAACGCGATTCCGCCGAGATCTGTAAGTTACGGCAGTGCGAGAGAAAGAGAGACGGAGAGAGAGAGAGAGGGAAAGAGGATACCCGGATATTTCGAAGCCAGCACGTCGCGAACACTCCTCGTTGACACGCCCAATTTCCGCATTCACCCCGCGACGGAGGCGGATTTCCTGTTTTACGGGACGAGCTTTCCGGGGGGGACGCCGCCGCCACGCCGCCGGTCGCCGCCGCTTTTAGATATACGTGATACGTGGACAATTTCGCAAAGCGAAATAGTGCCGGCATGGCGAAAAGCCCAAGCAGTCCATAAAATCGCGGCAACCGCGCGCAGCTCTTTGTCTTCGAATTGAGTGGTAGAATACGGTAGAATCAGTGAAACCAGACGTGGTAGCGCCGCAGTGTGCGAGATGGGATTCCTCATTCCCGCATCCGCGCTCGCTGTTTCGCGAAATCTCGGAGTCGACGACGAACAGCCGGGATTGGAGGGAGTGTTAAGAGAGGGGGGGGGTTGGTCGGAGTGTCCGGGCTGCGCGGCGAAAGTGGTGGCGACAGGATGGCAGAGCCGGGCTTACGCTTTATTGCGTATTTACATATTTTCGCCGAATCCCCGCGACGTTTCATAAAATTCAACGTCTTTACAAGGGTCGGGTGTACGGCGCGATGCGACGGCGAGCGACGCTTCGTCGACACTTTATACCTTTGAATTTTTGCGACAAAGATTCAGCCGCGTCGGGCGACGACGGGCTTCCGTTTCCGCTTCTTGCTTTTATTTCCCCGCGCATCCTGAATAGAGAAGATCGCTTTAAAAGGATGGAATTTCCCTGCGATCGCGCGCGCTGAAGGACGCGTCGGTTCGGTGACCCGCTTCTGAGTGCTACATCCACATCTGACAACGGTATGCTGCGTGCGTTGGCGTAGCGGATGCGGAGGCACCATGGGAAACGATTCCACAGGTTCCACAACAACGGTTTCCTGATATAGAATTTTCGTTCGAATTGATATGTATGAGGAACGTATCGTGCATGCGATACGCAGATATATACATTCTTTTTGAATATCTTTGAAAATGTACTTTCAATTTGATATGGATGCAAGTCGATGCAAAATTGATAACTGGAAAGGTACACTGTACAAGCACTGTGCATGCTTAGACTTCGACGATATCTTGCTATAAAAGCAGAAGATGGCGTCCCGTGTGCTTTAAATGTGTATTCAACAATGTCAATTCTGAAAATCAAATCTTCCAAGTATTAATTTGAAATTTTTCTTTACGCAAGTGTCAAAATTCTATATTAAATTTAATAAAAATGCATTTTGTACACACAGTTCTAATTCAATAACCTTCTCTCTACACGAAGTTTGTACGCTTCGGGGAATTTAATCTCCCACGTCGGGTCATATCGAGCAAGTATCCTCGATTTTTCTTGTCAGCTGCGCCGAGCGACCTGTTGACAAATAATTTTCTCGACCGACAAAACACAGGCTGCAGAGAGCGAAAGGGAATTCATTGGACCGAGTCGCGCTTTGTCTTGAACTCGGTGCACGAAGCCGCCTCGTGAAAGTTCCCGTCGACTCCATACCGCAGGGATTAAACTTGGTACGGTTCTTCGGAGGAGATCCTTGGAGGTAGGTGAGCGTATAGATATATGTAGGAGACTGAGGTGGAGGGTGAGGATATCGCGGAAAAGCTGGACCCAGCCGTACTTCTACCCGACAGCCATCGAATCGCGTTAAACCTTCGTAAAGCCGAACCACGTGAAATTAATTAGGACGTTTACGAGCGAGCCTGGTTACGGCGGGAGTCGCTCTCGCCGACTAACCGACGAGTAGTTCTCATAAAATTCGACGAAAGAGTGGATTAACTGACCCTCCTCGTCTAGGACCGCTCTCGAACTCTTCGATTTCCGCGGAATGAAAAATAATAGGAAGTCACCGACGCCGTTAGCGCGCGAGAGGATCCAAGTGGATGATTCGGGCTTAGTTGAACTTAATGTGGTTAGTTGCGAGCGATGAGACACAGTAACACGTTCCACTTCGGCCGGGATCTCATAGGCCATCTACAATCGACTAGCTCGCAATGGTCGAACGGTGTTAAAATTCTGGTACATAGCAATTCAAATTTCGAACGTGTTATATTTCCCGCGTTAGTTTTTTTTTTACCGCGTACGTCCTGCTACACATACAGTTGTAGAGTTGCATAGTAAACTACTTATGTGTGTAACATAGTTAAATTTTAAAAAATTACAAATTTTTATTTTTTTATATTTTTTTGTAAATGTGTGTGTGTGTGTGTGTGTGTGTGTGTGTGTGTGTGTGTGTGTGTGTATGTATATCTCGCGAGTATCAAATTAATACCGATTTCAGAAGTTACATGCAAACGCGCTGAATTGAATTTTCCAAAACTTTAGTTTATTTGTAGCGCATTCGCGACGAACTTTCGTATAGATCCAACGAATTGTGGACGCAAACCCGTGCCGATTTACCAGTTGAATCAAGAGAATCAGGATATCCTGAAAATTCGCTGCCAGGACCAGAGCGGCGCATCGCTACATCGCAGGGGAGTCGTAGTTTGCAGGAAAGCAGGCTAATTGAGAGGTCGGCCTCTAGAGAACAGAACGAATCGCTTTAGCTCTATTCCGCTTCCGCTCTTATCTTACCGCCCTTCTCTTCTCCTTCTCTCTCTCTCTCTTTCGTTTCTCGAGCTTCGTTTCAGTGGCGCGCTTACAGCGTATAACGACGTCGCTCCTAAATTATTAATAAATCCTTACCCCACGAGATACCCATTGTGTTGCTCGAGAACTAGGTTCCTTTCAATCTTCTTTTGCTGATGATAACTGGGGGAAAGATGTGTACGATAGATATCGAAAAATTTGTTAGTCAAACGCACAATTTTTGTTAATTGAAAGAATATTTTTGTATTCCGCAAAAATATGATTTTTGATGAAATAAACAAAAAGACAATTTCAAGATAAGTCTAACTCGACACGAGATAATAGAGTTAAATCGTAAAATAAAAAGATAATGAGAAAACACACACATTTTATTGCGTTCAAGTATTCTAAACGATACCGAGACTCGTCGAATCATTAACTGCAGACGCATTGTTTCACAAAACAACGAACAATTCTCACTCTCTTCTAACGACGCGCATTGTCGGCTTGCGTAATTAATTTCTCCTTCCTCTTTTCTCTCTCTTTCTCTCACTCTCTCTTTCTTTCGGCGTTCACACTTGTGGAAAGAGCATTTACGTTTCGAACAGTGGCACGTAACGTGTGGACGTATGGCGCCTTGGCATTGATGCGACATAGGACGTCCGTAATACGATGAACGTTACAGCGACGTCCCCGGTCGTCGTGGCGAGCGACGTCTGACGTCGGTGTTACCGGGTAGCGCTGTTGCTGCTATTGCATTGTGCAACGCTAGCACCAGCCCGCGAGACACTGAGTTACGAGCCACGGAAGGGAGGTCGCGGCCACTTCCGGTTGTAATGCAGTTTGCGCAACAATGGGAGCCACAATGGGCCAAGGGACCCCACGTAACACTGCGCTCCCTTCGGAGACGTTGGCCTTTGACCGAGGATCAAAGCACCTCCCCTCACGTCCGACCGTAGTGTAATTCGCGCGAAACCTTTACCGGTGGGATGAACCCGCCGATCTTCAGTGAGTGCGGATTCATGGCCAGTGGATTATAACTTGATCGCCGCCGCCGACGATCGAGTGAGTGATTTCAAATTATCGGAATCTCGTTCGAGCGGCGGGATTACTCCTCGGAGTATCGAGATGCGGTATAGCCGGTTCGTAATACGATACAATGAGTTTTAATTGATGTACCGGCTATGCAATAGTACATGTACATTTACACGAGAGAAGATTTAGATGGTAGAAAATTATTAATCGGATGGATGTGCACATAAATGCGAGAAAAGATACTCGATGAATTATTAATGCTTGCGGAAGCAAAGCTGGAGGGAGAGGAAGGAATAAAAATAAATCTATATCGGATCTCATTAAAGTCCAGTAGTTCGTGACTGCAACGGTGAAACGTGTAAAGACGATCATTTAACAGATTTTAACTGCTGGTCGAGTTTCAGATCGGAATCTCGGATGAGAGAAACGATGTATTTAAGATATCTTTAATTAACGTACTTTTCGTTGCAAATCTAATCGGCGGGCGTTAATGAAAGCCGTCGAAGAGAAACGTTACTTCATTCCGGCCGTTTCCTTTATTATGACCGAAAGAGGAGGATAGAATTGGCGGCAAACGAGCGGCACCGCTTAGTTGTCGGCTGTGCTGAAGAAGAGTTCTCGGTTCTTGGGAAGTTCTCCAGTTTATCATTGGAGAAAAAAAGACGTGGACTCGACAGAAACAACCGAGCGAATTCAAGCAAACGAATTGCAATTGAATTCTTAGAGAAATGGATTTTATTTCGTATATGGCACTTATGATACATCTGCGATTTGTTGTCATGTTGTGAAACAAAATCCGCAGATAAAACGTAATATTTTTAACGTAACGCATTTGAAAGAAATATGATAATCTCGCTCTTTATAGGCTAGATCTGACAAGTTTGTCTCACTGAGTATTTACGTCACTAGCATGCGCACTTCCCGAATCGCGAGATAAATGCGAACGCGTTAGTCGACAGCGCGGGATTGAATTAATCCCGGATAAAGAATTAGCGTGGGAGGACTGTGAGATCGTTAGAACACGGCGATAAGGAAAGCGCGATGAAAAGAAGTGAGATGGAGAAAAGAGAATAAGGACAAGGTAGATTCTTCTCGTGGTAGAACCTTCTTTCGAAAACTTTAAATAATGTTTGTAAACTCCACCCTAAGTAATTCGCGTAAGAAAAGAGAATTCAGGACCCGCGGCGAATGGCGGATCGAGTTAACGACAACTTTAGAAATAATGCCATGATCTTGCGGTCGATTATACCTCAACGAGCGAAAGGATGACAGATAAGCGGAACAAACGCTGTGCAGATTGTAGATCCAACAGACGTGTTTGCACCGTGATTTTCTCAAGAATGAGTATCAATTATATTCTTATGTAATCGACAAATATCGTATATTTACGGAACATTTCATTTTTCAGTACTTAAGTGTGAGCGAAAAATATAATTTTTTATTTATAATAATTAAAATAAAAGTTTTAATCGTTCGTAAAAATGTCACCTGTGATATCGTAACATAAATTTCAGAGATTTTCTCGGAACTGTAAACGTTTCAATTTTCTGGCACGCACGAAAGAGAAATATAACACTTTTTCTAATGACGATCACGCTGTTAATTCTCTTTTTTTTTCTCTGCAGCAGTCACGACGAAGTAAAATATAGGATAGCGTGCGTGCACCAGAGTATCGGCGGAAAATCAGTAGCGACTCATTCACCGAATTTTCCTCTGACAATTCAGCTTCCAGTACTCGAACGAATGTAATTGTTTGATCGTCGTCTAGTTGGTAGACATGTACGGATGCCCGACGACGGCATATTGGTATTTGCTTGTCGCACGCGTCAATACCGTCACTTAACTAGCAAATATCCGACCTGAAGCGAGGTAGATAGGCGGCCGCCAAACCCCCGACCAAGCTTGCCCACCTACAAATCCCGTGCTTGATAATGTCACCTATTGTGACTGTTCTAGCGCAGACTGCGCATCGCAAACATCAGAGATTTGGAGATTACAATAAATTTTCGTTTCCGCCGCGCCTCTCAAGCTGTTAAAACAATCAATGAAAACTGTTGAGAAACAATCTCTTTCTCTCTTTCTCTCTCTTTTTTAATAAATATCTTATATTACATCTTATTATAAAATCTGATTTATTGCATTTTTAAATCTTTATTTTATTTTTAGTTTTTAATGTATGCACTTTATATTTGAGTTACATACTTATTACATTGCAGTGTTAAATTATTTTGATACATTAAATGATTGCTTTGTGAATAATATAAAGATTAAAGAATCATTTCTTCACTTATTTACTTAAAAGTTTCGAGAAGTTCTCCAGAGAGTTTAGTTCGACTAAGTCGCGGCGCGTACACATTCGAACGATTAAAGACAAGAATAAATTTCGACAAATGAACTCACGGACTTTCCTTTTCGCCGATAGAAGTGGTACAGAGTGCAGGAAAGGTTATCGGCGATTTCACGAGCTCGCCTGTTTATTTTCACCGCAGCTTGGTTTTAGTACTTTGTTTTTCCCCGGGGAAACACACGATCGTCTCGGTCCGTATTCAAAGATGCCGGGGCAATTTTATTCGTTATGTAGCTTGCTGCAAACACGCTTCTAAAACTGATATAACCGCAATAAGCGACTTTGTTAGTTTCAAATATTATTATTTGTACAGCCAGGGACATTAATGTTTTTTATACATAAAGTTGCACTTTTCATTGTTAAGATATTATTAAGGCATTATTGCAACTTCATGTGTAAAGGTATAAATGCTCTTTTGCGTGTTTCCATTTCAGCTTTTTTTTTTCCAGCCATAATTGTATCTCGTTTCAGGCAATTATACAGTCTTCCGTGCAATCCGCGAGATAGAAAAATTGTGGCGTCGATGCTAATATCGCAGCGAGCAATTAAAGCAGAAAGCACCGATTATACATTGTATATGTATACATGTATACATTTACACATATGTAAATATATATAGAGCGTCTGAAAAAAATTTTGAATCACATTAATTAATTAATTAATTAATATCGTGAAGTTTGCAAAATGATAAATGACTTTTCTGTTTTTTGTTTTTTGTTTTTTTCAGATTACTTCATCTACCTTCACACTTCGGCTTGGTCAAAATTGTTCAGACACTTGTATATGTACACACACACACACACACACAATATTTCAGCTTGAAAAGCTCTTCCAGCTCCATTTATTTGAGAAAAACAGAACTCGATATTTTTTTTCGCGCTTGATGTCGTAGAGTGGAATGCCAATCTAATCGCTAAACGTCCTTTCTCCCGTGCTCGTGTAGTTCACTGATATTTCCGTTTTTTTTTTTTTTTTTTTTTTTTTTTTTTTGATCGGCTCCGGATTCAGTGAGAATGGTCGAACCGTTGAAAAGTTTTGTTTCGCTATTACAGCTACGCGATAACAGTCAATTCGTGTCAGCGTAACTTGCTGCCCAATATGTTACCTTGCGTTTTGACAAAATATTTCGTTTTTGCTCATGAATTGTATGCGCAAAGAATACTTCCTGCCCAAAAATAACGCGCCGTTTCCAGTGTAACGGTTAATTCGCGCACGATGACGCTCGAAATGGCCGATTGGGACAGTCAATTCGCGGATTGTCAATGTTGAGACCGCGTATGCGCGGTGTACGCGGATAAATGAGGATAATGCGAAACGCGAGAATAAATGCACGACGAACGAATGGTATGTATTATACGCCGACGGCGTTAAACTGTATTTGGGAATGACAATGCTCGAGCGTAGTAGAAACGTTCCGGTGCTAATTAAAACCGTGAATAATTGACCGTCCGGCGCTTTCCAATAATTAATTCCATCGTCGGAGATAACGTCACGATTCGTTCCGTATAGACGTAAACGCCAACGAGATCGGTGTAGCCAAGCGTGTTTGCATGGGCTGTGCGTTCGGCAGCGTCCAGTTTCAACATATGCGTTTTATCCGTCGCGTTGATATATCCGCGAATTCATGCTGTGATGTCGCGTGTTGCGCTCGTTCAATTTTCATCGAGATCCACACAACTTGACAGACATATCAATACATTATATACTAAACATTTAACAAATCGCTCGCCCGAATAGTTATTCGGGATAAATCAATAATTGCGTTAAAGTAAGTTGTTGACGAAATCGAACGTTGTAATTTCGATTAAAGATGATTTTTTCTCTTTTTTTTTGTTTACCAGCATAAATTGTAATTAATTAATTAAAGTAATTTTAATTAAAGCGCGCGCATGGGTGTGTGTGTATGAACTTCTTCCACATATTACGATATCATAATCCTCCATTCCGTAATAAATACGCAATAAACAGAATAAACGTTTGATAATGATCACGTTCTATCCACGCATTTCTCCACACATATACGTAATCATAGGCTCGTATAACTTTATGACACGATAATAATATGTGAGCATATAACGCATACAAGAATTTACGACAAATGATATCGAAAATGATGTATTAATCATTAGCAGCCTATAATAACACGATCGAGAGAGAGAGTGTTCGCGTGCGCGTTACGCGATGCCATTATTTATTCATGTAGTTCTAATTGAGTCACGTAGAAAGCATAGGGTCATAAAATTATATTTCGCGCGTTGGCGAATTATATCTTTTCGAGATTCGCCAGCGATATCGGGGAAAGAGAGTTATTAAACATGGAAAAGCGCGCGCGAAATCTTGAGACATCGACTAACCCAATTTAAGATTGCCGCGAGAGTATTTCGCATCCCGAGCAAAATTGTAATTAAAAGTAAATAAAGTCATCCGGATAGATAAGCCGAGAGATGGAAAAGAATGAAGAAAACGCGCGGGAGAGGATTCCGTACTTACTACGTGTGGGTTCCCACGCGAGATAGATTGCCGCGTATGATTGCGCGGAGGTCTCTTTCTCTCTCGAAAGTTTCAGCAGAATTCTAAATGTAATTTCATCAAGGTGAGTGCTCGTTACTCCGAGGCAGCCGAGGATGTGAACGTGCACGATGATCCCGTCTTCGATATATCGCGGCGGTGTACTTAGCAGTAGCGGCGCGCGCGTTAAAAGTACGCTATCGGATTATTTATAACGACCGGGACACAGAGTTAAGGCGGAAGAGACACACGACAGATCATACACACGATCAGGTAGGTATATGGTAAGTATATGATGGCCGCGAGTAAGGTTACAGATAATTGGCCGAGGTCGTGGAAGTTGGCCATTCGGACGAAATTGTTAACTTAATTCTATTCCCTAATTCAATTAACGGCGTGCCTCCGAGCCAGACGGGATAGCCCCGCCGTGTGATTAAATGGAAAGTACTTTCGCGCAGGAAAGCGATCTTTCACGCTTTCCACGTTTCCAGAGAGGTAACAGGCGAGACTCCCCTCGTTCCACACATCCGATGGTCTACCTTAGTAATCTGCCTTAGTGACGAGGTGCAGCCCGTCGGGCATTTATTTCCGGCTCGTCCGTTCTGCTGCTCGTTCTCGCATTACTTCAGCGTCACCGCAATGTTACGACATGCGCCGTCGTTGTGACGCGTTTGTCGCACCGTGAAAGAGGTCGTCGTCAGACATTTCTAAAGTTGTAACGCGCGAGAATTATCCAACAGTATATCATCAAGCAACTTTTCTTAACGAACATATTTATAAAATCGAGAAACATGTTTTCAAAACTTGGAATAATTCAAAACGTGTCAATTGGAACAAATGCGACCGTAACATTAAGAGATAACGACAATGTCATGTCATCACAAACTAATTCTGTCATTATAACTTCAAGTAAAAATATACATAATTTAAACAATTCGAAATAAAACTGCCTCGACGCAACCTCTTAAAGTGAATATAATTAAAATACACAGAAAGAAGTTTAAGGGAAACGTGCACAGATTACCGTAAGAAGAATTGTATTTAATTAAAAAGAAATTGAGATCGTTCGTTGAACGAATTTAGCATACGTAACTAGCAAAAGATACCGAAATAAATAGAACGTTTCGGAATACGTTAAAAAAAAAAAAAAAATTGCAAAAGTACTCGTGTTGGTGCGTCGCATTCGGAGAATCTTCTTTTAATCAATAATATAAATTCGTATGCGTGTATTTAAATTCATAACAAATCACTTCCACACACGCACATAACCGGCAACAAAATCCACTTTATCTTCCATTTATGTTTTATTCATTTTATATATACATCACTGTCAAAATTTAGTGGTTGAATTTTCACCGGGAGGTTTCTTCCGCGCTAAAAGCACATCCAGAACTAGAATTTAATAGCAAATGGAAATTTAACAGTAAAGATTAATTATGTGGAAGAATATGTATGTACGTATATAAATAATAATATTTGATTTTATATACAAGCTGTGTGTTCCAGCAACTAGGTCGTATCTTCTTTTAAACAACCGAAATTATTCTGAGATAAAAATCCTAGCACCAAAATGTAGAAGTAAAAATCATACTTGCACGAGGAATGCTTTAGAGAAATGAGTTTAAAATCTCTCAATAGATACAAGACTTTCCCGGTCAACAACTCCCGTAAAGGGTGCATCCGGTCGTCGAGAAGAGACGCTCTCTTCTCAAATAACTCTTATATTATTGATAATTTCAAGAAAATTGGCGTCTACGTTTCATATACCCGAGTCTGCGTTTTATATTTTAAAGATAATTATTACCGCGTGCGATATTCGCAAAATAATTGTAGCGTCTAGCGAGTTGCACGGCGCTCAAGGGCTGGTGGTGTTATTAGAAAGGCTTGTATTCTTTGGGAAACGTGATATATATATACAGGCAAAACCGTTCGAATCGGTTAAGCCGAGAATGATTGCCTCTAATTTCCACCGACGAGGATGGCAAGAAACTTCCTAATGCTTTCAACATGCTTCCTGTTAGCTGGTATCAGCTACCACCCAGGCATCCGCCATCGCTTTTTGCTCACGGATATACGAAAGCGCCGCGCGATCTACGTGACTGCGTTCGACACGTGCTTCGGAACGGTCAGTTTCATCCGATTAATTCGCGCGATAAAGGAGAATATTGCCGACGTGACCGAGAAACGCGGTAAGAAGTTGACCGTTTCTATCTAGAGATTTGGATTTATAGATTCTAACTCTCGCGATCGTTATAGTTTAAAAAAGATCGTCTTTTTTTTAATCGATGAGACGGTCCTGATCTGAATGTAGTTTCAACATGGTTTGGATTTCTTAAGTGTTCGAGAGGTTGCAAGATCATATGATGGCTAAAGTAATTCGCGTCATCCTTTTATTGTTAAATGCGTAGAAAGATATGTGCGAAACTTTTAATTACAAAATAAGATATTTTTGTAAGAGAGAGTTTGGAATTTGTGAGATGACGCGCAAATCACAAGACATAAAATTAGGATCTTCTTCAGTGACTATCTGATTTAAAGTCATCAGTTAGTTGTCGGTGTGTGTGACTGCGTATTCTTTGAAACGAGTTTATTAAACAACATTTTCAGTTTCTGTGAACAGCCACGCACTAGTGATTGAAGACTACTTACAATACTATTTTAATTCCGATAGTCATTGAAGAAGATTCTATTACGGATCGAAACGTTTGACGTTAAACATTGTACAAAACTTAAAACACGGACATCCTGTTTGTGGCTCGTACCGACTCTCTTTTCATTTATATTACATATTTTTATTTTTCTTATATTTCTATAATATATTTGACTTTCGAAAATAATGCTTCGATCATTCTTCACTACGGTCTCTCATACTCTATTGAGTAATTCAGTTCTGGTTGTAACAAAGGCATCGATTATTTAATATATCATTGAGCACAGTAAATCTAACCAATCAATTAGCGGGAGAATGTGCGCGCGCGCACACACCACACACACACACGCGTTACACATCGAGATTATCTGACATTCGGGATCCAAGAAGCGATATATTAGCCTATCAATGTAACCGCGTTTGACTTGGGCTTCGAAACGAAACGCTCGGACTCATCAGACTAATCCTCGTGATAATCAAGAGTACTTCGGCCGGCTTAATTACGAGGGTCGGTGCGCGCAATTACGCGTTCGCCGCACGACACACGGGGGCTTTGCCGAGTTCCCATTTTCAGCTTGTTGGCGTCCGCCCGCTCGAATAAATATTTCATCATACCGCGCGCTCCGCTCACAGGACGCGAGTTTTCCCCATCAATTAACGCAATGAGATTTGAAACTTAAATGCGCCAAATCGGATCTGGATGCGATCCTTACGACAATTTCAACGAACGCGGTGGGCAACGTACGCGTATCTACTTCAGTATCGGAAGCGTTACCATGGCCGCGTTTCACATACCATCGATAGTATCAAATTAGCGTCTTCAACGCGTATAATTCGATTTGGCTTTGATTTGATACCGTCGTGATATTACGATTTACTGGCAGTTTGCGTCAAACGCTGTAATTGAAATAGCTGCACACATCACATATCGGTCGTCTCGAATTTCATTACCTATTAATCGTGTGTTTTGCATTATAATTCTCTTCGCATTACTGTCATTTAGCATACACATTCGACTGATATATACAGCGATACGCACTCACGGTAAAATTGCCGAAAAATATCGAGTAACTTGTAATTGCACTCTTTTTTCCCATCACTGTACATACCAAAAACAAATTCCACGCGCTCAATTTGTCCAAGTAATTTGAAGGCGAAAAGAAGACATCGTTTCGTGACACATAATTATCGCGCTGTGACTCTCCCTTCTCTCCCGCGACTCTCTGTTCTTCGGTCAAAGTTCAGAAAGAGAGAGAGAGAGAGACGCTCCCGTGGAGAGAACAAGTTTGTAAGAATCGTTGAGAACGAGCTACGACGAAAGTTTTCATCAAGGAGCGATGTAGCGGCGTGCGATGTCGAGTCTTAAGCATACGTATTTTCATACACCGGGCCGAAAGAGAGCGGAGCGAGAAGGAAGGTGCTGCAACGAGGAAGATCTTTTGGGTAGAAATGTCGGGTTGGGTTCCTTAAGAGCGCAGCTACCCGTTGCTTTGGTAGCGACAAACTTCGAACAAGTCGAGCAATCTGGAATCGAATAGAGTTTCGGGGACTTAGCCGAGTGAAAAATTGCTGGAGCAACTTTCGCGCGACGCTCCCGGACCCATTAAGCGACTCAACAAGTACGATTCCAGTAACCATTTTGCCAGTGCGCTTTGAATAGGAGAAATCCCGGAACGCGCGTGCATCGTGTCGCATCGGCGGCGGCGGGGAACAGAAAATTAGGCGGAGCTCCGCAGCAGCGGAGAAAATTGTTTGTATCGTGTCGGGACGCGCGCCTCTATCGCGAAAGCTACGTCGAGGGAATGGTTGGAAAACGGCAAACAATCAAAGTAGACGTGGTTCACTGCTCTCGCTGCAGCGAGAGTCATCCACGGGTTTTCCACGAATGAATTCACGCGAGAATACCAAGCTTCCGTAATTTGGCTAATCCGGCCTATTTGGTGGTTTCTTGACGCGGATAAATTTCTCCAAGCAAAATTATCGGTAAGCGAAGTTAACGAAAAAAAAAAGGAATAAAATCGAATAATACTCTCAGATCGCGCATCAAAACGCATGTACGCGTTCTGCGTTTGCGAAAAGAACTAAACAAGAGAAACTGAAACGGAAATATACGTGAATATAATTTTTAATTTATTGAAAAAAAAAACCAACTCGAAAGTGCTAAGTCACGACGCCAGCTTTGCTCTCCGCAGAAATAATCTGCCTAATCTCGTGCCCTCTTCGCCTGCATTCATTCCCTCCTTTCTTCTCTCTCCGCCGCGTCCAGGATTTAAATTCTCCAATGACGGACTGTTCCGGTTTAACGAGTACGTTTCGGGCCCTTCATTAGCGTATATATCTCACTTTTCATTCCGCGTAAATGTGTTTTCACCGCTCTATTACCGGACCCTGGACCCGAACGCGGAGAAGTTTCGCAATGAACATGCAGGCAACGGTGCCAAGCAAAAGGGTCGTAAATTTTCGACAGTTTTACAGGCAAATTCGCGACAGCTAAAAGTGAAACGCAGTCAAGTCTAATGTACAGCGCATACTTTTCTCGTTTTACTCATCACCGAAGGCAGCGAAAACGACGTACTTTGACCCGTTGCAGTTCAAAGTTCTCTTCGCAACAATATCGCACAGAAAGAATACTGTTCCAGTTTTATGAAAAGAGTATTAAGAAGTAAATTAGAATGGGAGAATAGTTTCAAAGTACATACTGTCTCGTTGACTGTAAAACTCCTGAATCTTCTGCAAGTGTAACTTGTGTCGGTTAAGACTGCGTACACTTCACGAGTTTATTGTATCGGGTACATTGAAACGAAAAGTGAATTCTATGAATTGTTTCAATTCATTCATACAAACGTAATATATTAAAATATTTTTCTTGAGTTTTTTTCTTTAAACTGGTTCAGAAAGGGTGTGTTATATATAGTAACTTGAATATCTCAAGAACGGATTAATATTTTCTAAGGCGCTTACCATCCTCCCTCTCAAAGCGTAAATTTGTAATCTGGAAACCTTGATTATCTAATCCTTTACGTCTGACAGCTGGACACTTTCGAAGTGTCCTCTCTTATATTGAAAAAAACTGAAAATCATTCAACAGGGCACGAAAATGTATTGTTGGTTCTACAGGAGTAAAAAAATAGCGAACAAAAGATCTATAGATTTGAATGTAAAGAATGTAACGTCGGGCTTTGTGTAAGAGATTGTGTGTGTTTTGAAGTTTATCACAAAACAAACTTTTAGTGCACAAAAACGCATTTAATTATACGTATCTAACATTTGTATCAGAGCTACGAGGAATTTTAGGGTAAAAGCAATTTTACGCAAAAAAGTAATTTTAAAGAACTATACATAAACGAAAATGTTAATTAAATAACAATTACATCAAGAGAAGGAAAAAAAAAGAAAGAAAGAGATAGAGAGAGAGAGAGAGAGAGAGAGAGACACAGTGAGAGTAAATGAGTAAAAGAGAAGAATAATTACGCGAGTGTTTTTGCGCTGCGTATTTTTAATGCATCGCCGCGCAGACACGGATCAACGTTATTTCTGATCCTGATTCGATTGCGTCGCAATCAAAGGAGAGTCACATTAATCGCAAATACGTGCCATTGATAAAATTTAATTGATCGCTTCGGCAACGCGTCGTGTTCGCCAGCCGTGTCAATATATTTTAATTAACATCTCTCTTTAATTGACTATATATATATATATATATAGTATATGTATATATGTATATGTTTATATATATACGTCGAAAATCTATCGCCGTCGTGTGAAAATTCTCTCGCCAAAGAAGCAGAAAGCGCGCTGAGGATCAACAATTATTTCCGGCCGGTCGAGCCACGCGAGATGCAATTGGCATGATTGGTATTGGGAGACCGTGAGAGAACACCGGTCAAAGTAGGGGGATAGGGAGGCTTTCGCAAATTTGAATTTGAATCTACGGGCCAAAGAGCTCGACGAGTGAAGTGTTCGGTACATTCCACCCTCAAGCATGGATAGCACAGAGAAAGGCCTGCGGGTGGGAGATTGGAAGAGAAGAGGAGAGGGAAGAGGAAGGGAAAGAGGGGAACGAGTCGAAATCCACTTCGACGGTAATTGCATGTTCGAAGTTATCGCGAATCTACTGCCGCCGCGCGATAGAGGGTCCGGTTCGAGGATCTCCGTTTCCGACATGCGTTTTGCGTATTGATCGATCTCGCGCGGATGACATGCCGGCACTTTCTTGCGAGCGAATGGGATAATCCCCAAGTAATTAGCAAAATTACGGAGAACATGACTCAAATGGGCGAGATTTAACATTACACATCGACAGAAAGCGAAAATGTATTGCTTATAGAATCGCGAGATTCAATCATCGTTGTCAATGCAATTAAAAAATGATAAATTTCAGAAATAACTCGGAAAAGTTTTATTGTGCAAAAATAAAATAAAAATAGAACTGTTTTTCATTTTTAATTTTTGTTTTTCTTTGTTTATTATTGCGAAGCAATTGATTATAGAAAGCTTGAAAAGTCCTTTGAATTTTCGAAGATACTCTATGTTAACAGTAATAACGTACGTTTCTTTTTTCTCTTTTTGATATACGACTAAAGAAAACTCTTGGGAATTTTTAGTCGCAAAATGGCTGGAGAACTGGGTGACGATGCGCGCCATCACTGTGCGATACGATCTCGCTAAAGAGAGATAGCGGTTGAAGAGCTTCTTGCGAGGATCTACAGCGACTTCGACGGACGGCACGACGCATCGGTTGATCCCGGAAATTCACGGAAAAAGATCCCATGGAGCCCATAACTTTTACGCTTGAATTGCTCTTCTGTACTTTTCAGATCCGAAGCGCGATATACTTGGCGCGCTTCATTCCCCTGCTCGTATCCCTCCCGCTCGTTAACCCACATCAGCAGAATGTAGAGCGTGTAATTTCTCTTCTGTGCCGTCATTAAAGGAGCTTTAAGTCGCAACGAGCGGCCGACGCGCGCGTTTCGAGTTTCGCGGTTAGGTTTAATCGCCTACTAATCGAACTGGCGAAACTTCCACTCGATTATTGCAGCTCTCGATCGGTTAATAGACAACTTCGACTGCGTTCGCGAACTATACGTGCTGCACCGATTAACGTAGAAATCACGTGAACCGTCGGTGCTTTATGTATAAATAATTGTTCCAAACGATAAAATAACTATTAAGTGCTATGGAAACAGCGTATTTTCCCATAAAACTTTTATTGCTTTATCTGTTTTATAAATTATGCAATTACGATGTTAGCATTATTACAGCACGAGAGAAAAAGAGTACATGATAAAACTCTCATTTGAGAGAAACTTCTTTTTCTGTTTCACATATATTATAAAAATTATCTTTCTGAGTAACAATTAAATGATTTTAATTGTCGTTCAATATTTAATAAAAAGTTATTAACACAAAAGTTTCATAAATAAACCATAGTTTTCCAACAGTGTGTATATTTTAGACACACGTATATGATTATACACAAACATTCAACGTATTACAGAGCTTACGGTTTTGTTCTGGCTTCTTCAGTCGTACATGTTATCGCTCGAACAGTGAGTTATGTAGTTTTGTGCCAGACTAGATTGGATAATTTGAAAGAGGTTTTTTTGAACTTTCAACATGCGTTTGCACGAATTTCTGAATATCACACAGAATTTTGATTCTTTTGTAAACTACTTTTTTACGATTCTTTTTATTTGTGCACTATCGTGTACGTGTGGACAAAGGATGGATTCCGCCCCTTCCCTTGCACCCCTTCGTGAAAAACCTTAACCCATCTCAATCTATAATACGTAACTGTGATAATATGTACACTGACAAGCAATGTGCATTATCAAGTGGTACATCGTGGCAATGATATTGTAGTAACATAGATTGGATTAGGTTTTTGTCACTCCCAGAAAGGGAGTGGGACAAAGCCCCGCACGTGTACGATAACGTATGATACAAACGAAATATTTAATTCTCAAATGTACGATGTCGGAAAACGAGGGTTTATTTATAAAATTTCTTTTGTTAATAATTTTTTAGCAAACAATGAGCGACGGCTAAAACTTTTTGAGAATCGGGAGAATGATTTTTATATGTGAAGAACAAGATCATTTGAGAAAACGAGAGTTTATTTAATTACATGTTAATTTTTTCATACGCTAATGAGGTGTCTTGTTTAAAAAGAAACACCGAATCGAGGCAAATGTCGACAATATTTAATAGAGACGCGTTAAACATCATTCGGTTACAACATACGCATGTGGAAGTGTCTCTGTGTACGATCGTAAGCGTTACACACATCGCCGGTGTGTAGTTGATATTTTTATTCGTCTCCTAAAAACAGGGCAATCTGCGTTCCCGAGCTTGTGGAATGTCGCAGTTCTCGAAGTAGTTCAAATATTACGGATGAAAACAGCGGCGCACGGGGCTTCTTCGGTGTAGACTCGGTTCTTAAACCCGGCATCGAAGTCACTAAGCTCGACAAGGACCGCAAAGACAATATTATCTCGGGGAAGTCCCCCGCGATGTTGTTTCCCCGGTTAGCCCTCCAGCTGTTTCGCTGTACGTATAGCGCGCGCGTGCGTTCCGTCTGATTTTTCGCAAAATCGCTTGAGGATGTGTTTCTCCATTAATGGAGGAACACTGTCGATTTTTAAAATTGCATCTAGTTGGTTGCCACGTCACGCGTTTACTTCCGCGTACGTGCTGTTTGGTCTTTTAACAACGGAGCGTGGACCGATTTATTAAATAAACACGGGCGTTATTAAATGCATTTTCTTCATCTCGACAAACGTTACTTCCTTCCAATCTGAATCGTCGGAAAAACATGGAATCCCATTACAGTTTCATCGATAAAAACGTTTTATTTAACTTGAAACGTAATTTAAAAAATACACGCGCGCATTCTCCTCTCTTCTCGCATCTCTCATATATAATTTTGTCGCGATTCCTTAGTTTTCATTGTTATTGGAGAATAACCGAATGTTTATTCCGACGATAGTTAAAATTAGGGAAATAATTTTATACAATTATGCAATGTAGACTCGAGTGCTATTTTAAGAATTATTTTTTTTTCTTCTTTCACTCTCAGCATCGCGAAATTTAATCTCTGATTGAACGCAATTAAGATTCAATCTAATACGCTGTCGCAGGAAGGTATGCAAAACAGATTGTAATTGAGTTGTAGGATTGAATCTGAAAAAGGGAATAAATAATAGCGTTTTGTTACACTCGCGATTCGTCGACGGAAACTTGAGGGATTGCTGCTACCCAGCTGGCGCGGACATTGAACCTAATGAATAGCAGATGTTCGCGAGAAGAATCCATAACACGTTATCGATCATAAAAATTGTACCGTGTGCGCGTTGTTCATGCGAGCGAAAAAAACGAGATAGATGGCTATAATACATAAAACAGATTTAATAAGCTGCAAACCGATTTATACTTTCACATGGCACGTGGCGCACAATGGGGGAGGCGCGGTAAAATCCGCTGCGAAATATAATCACGCGGCCATTAAATATTTCAGGCTATTCTGACCGCGGTGGTAGCTTGAGTGGCGTGCATGCCCGCGTGCATCATTTATGTACGGCGCATGCAATACTTGTAGCGTTCATAATCCTCGCTGCGCGTAGCTCACTAGAGAGTGCAGTAATGCGCCCATTACTTACACACGCCACGATCGTATCGTGCTCTCGCCATTCGATAACGATATACTCTCGACGAGAAAACTGTGTGTGTTACATAAAAACGTGATCGGTGTGTGTTACGTTTCTTTCACAATTCAGCGATTGCGTTCATTCTGGCGGATAAACATATTATTAGCATTTTTTCTACCTGTCAGCTAATATTATAATCTCAAAATCTCTTTGATCCTACACGCTCTTTAGAGATTCCATCGGTATATTCGATTTAATTCATCGATATATTGTATTGAAGAAAAAAATTTCTTCTCTCTGCAATTTCTTACACATCTTGCTATGTATTCCATGATTTCTCAGAACTTGAACTATACAAGGAAGGACACTTAGAACCGAAGACTGAGCTTGAAGCATTCTACAAATCTTACCGCAGGGGCGCTTCTACGGAAACACGTCTGCACGTCGATGGCCGAACAATGTCGTCCGAACTAGAGCTTTTCTACATTCCCTCGGGCGTTGCGGTATTATTGGATCGGCATTTGTTCGCGATTCTATCGGCGTTTCTGTGATTATTCCGCAGCTTTCTCGGTTTTACCGTCGGCCGACGAGAAAACGATAACGCAAAGAATTCGAAATGTTTGATTAACGTGATGCGTCAAATAAACGAATGGTCTGAGCATGAGATCGTATCTGCTTAGACTCTATCTTGTCGTCGTTGTTGCGTTTTGTGATGTGCGGTAATCTGATTTTTGCTTTGTTTGTACAAACTTGTGAAATTGTGAACTTTTTAAATAAATTAATATAATCGTCAATATATTTTACTTGTAGATAATAAAATGTTAAAATTACTACAACTGTGAAAGAGATTGTCATTTCTTCATTTTAAACATACTTCCTCTTCGCGGATAATATCGCGAGTCAGATCCTCCCTTTATTCACTATCTCACCGCAGCACGCGCTAATATAATCCAATACTTGGCACCGACTTTCTGCTAGACTTCTTAATTGCAAATGGAGCTAATGAAGACAGCGGGGAAGCGCGCGTTAATCGGTGCTACTTTATATATACATAGCATGTCAATTTATCTTAATATAAACTTCTCGGCTTGCCTGAGAGAACAGATCGATTTAATGATTAACGTAATCACATTACTTCGCTCAAAGTAGGCGATTGAAAATTTCACAATCACTAATATAATACCGCGCGTAATTTGAAATTCAAATTGCAAACAATTGGATATTATTCTATAGACAAGCAATGTTGATTTCGCTAATATAAACATGCATTGCAATCAATGGTTTTTTTTCTTTTTTAATCAGGATATTAAACTTAACCGATAAAAATTTTTATTAAAACAAAAAAAATTTGTTTGGTTTTGTTGGAACAAAATAACGTTCCGCGTATTTTTCCAAGTTTAAAGACAGTCGGTCGCTTTCAAGTTTTTGGCGGTCCCGGACTTATTTATCTTCGGTTTTAACGGACATTCAAGACATTATTACAGAATCCGCGTCTTCTTTGCTCGACGATTTACGGCAATATTCCTTGCGAGCGAGAGTTAACTCGGCAGTTAGCACAGACTACCCGCCAAAAAGTTCCGGAGCTCGGACGGAGTTGATGAAGAGGGCGGGGAAACGTTGGCCGAAGCTACCTATCTGCGCGACAGTTTGCTTATTTAAGCTTAGCTTAAGCAAAGCTCCTGGGCTACCGCGGAATGAGTGAAGGAGGAAACTGAGAAAGGTTGAAGAGAAGAAGAAAGAGAACTCGACTACGAATGTATCATAGTATGCGAAAGATCGAACTTTCGATTTGCCTGCTGATATAACTTTGTGTGCTTTTGCTAATTACGTAGTCGTAAATGTACTCCTGTGCAATCTGTGTGCTTCGAAATTTTCTTGTTAGATAAAAAAAAAACAATAATATAATGTAATATATTAAATATATTAAATGTGATATTTTTAAAATATTGAAACAATTTTATAAAAAAAAGAAGATCATGAGATCACAATAAAGAAAGAATTTTACAAGTTCATATTGTTAATTTGATTAAAAATTTGATATGCGCGATTTCCGCACAAAGCGATTTTATTAAATATATTAAATAATTTGAGAACCAACCGCTGTGAAAAATGAAGAGCCGCAAGTTGAAGAGTGCTCGACCGAATTTCCGTTGCCACGTTGAAGCGGAAACGGTAGGTATTGATGTCGCTTCTGCGGTATTCTTCAGACCGGTCGTAGCGGCGACAGTTACAGCGGACAAAGAAGGAAACGAAGGAGCGTTCCGCGATCTTGGAAATTCTCTCCTCTTTTTATTGGCTTACTTCGTGCTTGGCGCTTTCAGCGCGTCGGGTGTAATCTCCTCCGGTGAATTCAGAGAAGCCGTTGCAACGTGCGCGAGCTGAAAAAGAGCATGCACGGCGAGAACGCGGCGGCGAGGTGTCGGTTTCCGCGCAAGCACACCAGCTACACCCTTAGCCCTTCGTAAGCCTTTGACGCCGTGTATTTCCGCGCCGGCATCGCGACGGCTGTGCTCGTAGCGTCGCTATTTCTTCCTGACGTAAGATGGGATTTGCCGTATTCAGCGATGGGATAGACGCGCGGCTTTTCAGTTCGTTTTTTTTCCTCTCCCCCGCTTTCGTCCGACCGCTATGCTTTCGCGAGGGAATTACCGCCGTGTTTTCATCTCGCGCTGCTGCGCCTCGCGCGTATGCCCCGCCGCATAAATTCGTAATCCTTCTCGTTTCATTAGGCCTGTCTCTATACATATATCGTCAAAGAACTGTGAAACTAATGAGCGCACAGACGCACAGCCATAACGATGGCAGGTACTTCATTAATGTCGCGCGTAATGGCACTTTAATCGCCGCGTCGTTAAATATTTATATTCATGCGGACACATCCGCCGACGCATAAATATGTAAAGCACAAACCGCTGTTATAAATATCGGAGAATTAACTCTAGCAACTTTTCCCGTGTCGCGGGGCAAGACACCCCGATGAAGAATAATTTTTCGTAATGCGAACCGTCACGATATATATTAATCAATAAACGCGCGTCGTATGAGAAACTTGAGTCTGTGCAATGACGCCTTTTTTTCCTGATATCGCGAATGACGTATATAAAACCGATGGTTATTACGGATGTGCATCATAACGTACATGCTGAGCTTTAAGCGTCTTTGGTAAAGAGAAAAAAAATGAAACAAACGGGGTGAAAAGCTATTTGTACAGACCATGCCCTCGTAACGACGAGCTCACTCATAACGTGCAGGTGCGTGAAGAATGATTGTCTTGAAAAATACGAGCTGGGCGTGATGCCCGCGGTCTATAGAAGAAATGAGGAGTTTCAAGAGACTCAAGTTTCGTTTATTCATAATTAAATTATTACACGTGTGTGTGAATTGTATAACAAATGTTTATACGTATATGTATATATAACAAATGTATATACATTTATTTATTATTTGCGTACGCTCGTTATAAAAGTAATAACTTTGCATCAATTATTTGTGAAGTGTCGTCAATCCTATTATAAAGGTTGTTTATAAATGTTGAGTGATAAATGAGAGAAACTCACTCATAGGAAATTCAAGTTGGTCGAGTGAAATTAATAATATGTAGATCGTTATATAAGGTTTCAAGTGATAAGATATTGTTCGTGCATTGAAGTGCGACAATGTCAAATATTGACGCTGTATATGTACATGTAACATCGCAACTGTTGAACATCCATAGTGGTATTAAGATAATGTGGTTAATTAATAAACTGTTAGTGATAAGAAACGATTGTTTCAATTGTGCGTTCTTTGCGATTATTGTTTTACTTCTATTTTCTGATAGCGCAATTGCGAGTCGCGCAACGAACACTGCGATACAAATAATAAATATTTCCGGCAAGACTGTTTTGTTGTTTAGATCCCGTGAAATTGTTTTACATAATTAAGGAGTCGATTATGAAATCGAGGTTGAAAAGTATGTCGAGCATAGCTAATAATTGAGCAATGCTCTCTTCAACCATTTTTGCAATAGAAAATTACGGTTCTGTGACGTCAATATCAAGAGTAATTTCATATATACACACGTATCATATATAGTAAGATACATACAAATAAGAACGTAATGATAGCGTATTGCGCATAATGATTGACACATGAATGTCAACTATTTGTAGTAGAGTAATCACGCTACGACCGTAGCGCGATGAATTAATGAAGAGCGATCCAATACGGAAATACATACTGTAACCCGTGACAAGATCATGACGTTTTTTTTCACCGTTATTGATGTTCCATTTCCAACAGGAAGTTCGCTCCATTATAATTAACGAAATTATCTTTACGACAAAGTCAGTGTGCTGACAACGTATTTATCAGCAGTCGTTAAATATTTCAAAGACCTTGTCTTATAAATTCTTATCACATAAAAAATTATTAGACGTGATGATCAAGTAAAACAAAGTGAGTATGATTATTATATTTGCATTCTAGTACTTTCGAGACAGCCTTTCTTCGCTCTTGCGTTATTCGACTTGCGGTTATAATTAACGTAAGGAACTCGCGCGTCGCATTATATTTTCTTGCTTTATAAATTGTTCTCGAGTCACTCGCGAGTGATAACATCATTCATTTACGCGTTTTATCTGCAATTCATTAAACCACAGAACGATTAGATATCTCGACGTTTTTTTTTTCATATCAAGAGATTATATGCTCGGAAGAGGATTTACTTTATCTCAATTAAATGATTTATTAAAAATATTATCTTCTCGATTTTTCGACACATTCTGTGATCATATCTCGTAATGACAACAAGCTTTTATGCTCATGATTATGCCATAATGCACTTTATTAGAATCGCGGGAAATCCTTCATAAGTTAAACAGCGTTTATCAGATAAGTATATGAGACTACATCTGCTCGAGAGAGCTCACGTAATTATTAAATACTTAAATTCTCTACTCATGAATTCAATCCGATTACTTCATCCTGGAGATTAATTACTCTATAAAGAACGTGAATATTTACTGCAATAAGACATACGGTGTGTATCACAACTTGAATATTACACAGTATCTTTCAACATTTTTTTTTGGTTTTATTATTCTTGTATTTGGAGCATTTTTTGGTCTATATGTCGTTATCAAAAGCACAATTTCTATGTTTAATTGCAAATAACATATTTAAATCAATTTTAGTAAAAAAAAAATTACATCTGACAGTACTAAATTAGCAAATAAGGATTTAAAAAAAAGTTCTTTATTAGAGAAATGTTTGATGTACTAAAGTATTAAAATACGTCAGTTCTAAATGTATAAAAAAATAAGTTCTCTCTCACTCTCTCTTAGAAACGTGTCATCGAAGCATTTTATACCGTTGACTATTACAGTTTCATCACCACTGACGACTCTTTGCACAGTTCTGGGTAAGTAATTCCCGCGCTCTCTTCTCTCAAGTTTCTCAGAGTGTGTTTACTCATATCCTCAAGAGAAGTTTTAGACTCCTGAGGGAGACGGAGGAGGAACAAACGAACGGTCGGAAAGGATAAGAACTTCGTTAATATATGCATTGCTTATACACGCTAATATGTTATCATCCGCTTTACTTACAATTAACGCACTACCGTCTTCATTCGTTCGTTTTGTTCCTCGCGCTGGCATCTTTCGTATATGAGTGAATATCCGATCACACGTCGGTTAAATGATAAAGTACTCGTGTAAATGATTGCATCTAATAATAATAACTGCGCTTAATTTTAGCCGGGCAAACCCAGCGATAAGTATCCAATGAATACAAAGACGTATGATAGATTTGCAACTGATAGACGCTAATGTCTGAGATGTACGAAAAAAAAAAAAAAATTACCAAGATAGAAAAACCTGTTTCATTATCACAACGGATCTCGCGTTTCCGAGCACAATCGCGCGCGTTACGTAATAATTTTCTACAGAAATTATTTGATAAATTTGTTTAAATTGAGATCTTACTTTTTTTTTTTTTTTTTCATAAACGATTGACTTAACAAACGCGGACAGTCGCGATTAGGATTTTACTTCGCGTGTAATAAATGTTTTGTCATCGTCACGATGACATTATCGCTCGCACACATACATGCGTTTTATAAAATCGTAGCTCATTTTTCTTATTTTATTTTACGGCGGAAAATTTTATAGTCGAGCTTTGCAGCTGCGGTGCTGCGTCATTTGCTTGTTCCGGGTGGCGATGATTATCGATCCTCCAGCCGGAATTGTTCAATTACGCGCGGTTTTCTCCGAGCGTCTTCGATTCAGGTAAAACCATCTTCGTGCAACAATCAACTTCGCGCAACGACCGGAAGGAAATAATAAAAACAAGAAAACTTGCCGGTCTACACAAAATAAAAATGTATTTGCACAAACGGTGCGTCATCGACAGACGCATTCAAAAGACATCTGGCGTTAACGAGGAAGACCGTTGCTGAACAAATGAGAGCCGGAACAAAAGAGCGTTGTTCTTTCTTGGTAAGTCTCAGAATTAAGATAAACGAACGTGTGTAGTCGCGCACACACATACACACCAATCCCTCGAGAAAACTCTCAAATTGTTCGCAAGAAACAGCCGCTTTTTCATCTAAGCTTTCGTCTGCCGCGTCTGCTGTTTTGGACGTCTTAAAGAGCGACCATCCGGCTCGATTAGATTCGTGGTCTGTTCGCGGACGTAACAAAACTCGAAGAGAATTTTGCAAGACGCCGTAGAAATAATCATCACAGACTCGTCGGAGATGGTCGCATAAAGATTTGAAAAAATTAATTAAACAAAGAGCGGTTAAGCCGAGCTTGAAACGTACTTTGCGTAATTGCTAACAAAAATAGAAAGCGGAACTCTATATAACGCGTGCTCGTGAAACCTGAACACCGAAACATATTGACAATCATGATAAAATCGAGTTAGTACAAAACCGCCCAATATCACTTTTTTTTTTTCGTATATGTCCTTCAGCTGTCGTTTTATCTCAAAAATCAAACAGGAAGGCTACGGTTTTATTCGTAGATTTTATAATAGCTCTCGACTATATTTTCTTATTGTTAGTACAAAAAGTAAGTTTTCTTAGTAAGTTTAATATGTTTTATTTAATGTTAAAGATAAAATTGTGATAAATATTTAAGTCAGACGCATTAGCACATTATGGCGTTGTTAATAAAAGCGGATTTGTTTATTTTTCTTCTTCCAGCTGCGACGGAAGAGCTCGCGCGCGGATGCGATATTACACGCACGAGCGTCGACGCAGCGCTGTGCCGGTGGTGCGCAAGCACCACTGAAATTTATTGGGGGTCTCTACCCGCGTCGGTCCGCCACGGTGGTCGCGACAAACCGGAAAAAAAATCCGGAAGTCCTATTGTTCGTCAACGTAGCGAGTTTCACGGCAAAATATGATTTTCGCGCGAACAACCACCGCTCTCCCCCACTGCTTCAACAATGCGGATCCGTCGTAAGAAAACACATAAAATATTGCTCCAAGGTTCGTCCCGGGTTGTCGATTACGTCCACGGAAATCATTCTGGCTGATTTAACGCTGCGCAGAGTGTTACGTTGTCGCCGATTTTCTAACGATAACCGATACGCTCAATGATACGGAACACGTTAAAAGAATTTACCGGAACTTGAATGTCTCGGCCAGTCGCGCGTGATTTTTCTCGACACGGCGTGATTGCGCGCGTCGAGAGGTACATACATAACACACGGGACT
The DNA here is from genome assembly GCA_014825455.1 of Pseudomyrmex pallidus. Taxonomy (NCBI): domain Eukaryota; kingdom Metazoa; phylum Arthropoda; class Insecta; order Hymenoptera; family Formicidae; genus Pseudomyrmex; species Pseudomyrmex pallidus. Next base: position 100,988 of record QVNV01007948.1, read on the forward strand.
TACTTCGTGGCGGGCAATGTAATTTCTGAAAGCAATTTTGTACGCTGTTGGAGGTAAGTGATCGCAAAGCACGTGGATGATTATATGCGGTTGCGGTTTGTAAGTGATGTCGTTTTATAAAAGCGACAAAATTGCTCGACTTTCTTTTTTATCCGAGATAATTTTAGTTGCATAACTCATTGTGTTACGATGATATCATACATATCGAATAAAAATCTGCGACAAGCCCGACTGCTCGCGAAACGATTTTTTTATATTGAACGTGATATGTATATTACATACACACATATATATGTATATACGTACATACATTTTATATATTTCTGGTTGAGCGAATAAACTAAGCAGAGCGAGAATTTTATTCCACTATTTTTTTTTCTTTTCCAACTACAAAAGTAGACAATAAGTCAGCAGAAATTCGAAATAGATAATTCAATTTCATATTTCGTATATCACGTTGACGCATATAGTGAAGTAGCCAATTCTACGAACGCTCACGTTTCCATCCATCTCAACTCAAAATACTCAGAATAGAATTTTGACGAGAAATTCCAATATTGCTATCGCGTAATGTGTGTTTTTCGATGAGTCGGCGTCATAAAACTCGGATCTAATCTCCCATTAGAGATATCGCGAAACATCGACATAGCCGAAGTGCCTTTGATCTCGACGGATGCAATCAAACACGTATAATCACAAGCGCACGCATATATGCGCGCGCGCCGCGCCGGACGACGTAATAATAACCACGTGTAATCGAATCGGCAACGCTAATTTCGGTAATGGTCATATTCCGCCGTGCAAACGAACGAAAGAGCGTTGACTCATTTGGTGAACGTGTCTCTGAACACATACGTGCTCGCGCTCGCAACTTGCATCAACAATTGTAACTGTAATTAACAGTTATTCGCTGTTATGTACATGTGCATGGATGTGCAACTATTCTTATATGCGCGTATGTAAGATAAAAACACTAATCGCTTATACGCGCGTATTCATCGGTATTTCTCACTTCTAGATATACGTGGTGATTAATTACGTACACACGAAACATTCGTGGAAATGCTAAATCGTGTCACATGTAATTTGATTGCGTTTTTGAGATACCGGACAAAAGAGATTTTGCTGGTCGATGAATTAAAAACAGCTACTTCAGTATATTGCTCGTTTTCAGATATATAAGTTGAAACACAATTCAAATTTTACATTGTATAATGATCGCGTATTTTGTTAACTTGAACAGTTAACATTAATTATATTATCGAGAACTAAAATGAAACTAGCTCAGCAACACCTGGGAGAAATATCAGATTTACATAAACATTTGGTATTGTAGATAGAGAGATTCCACAAATAGATAATATGCGTATCAATAGTTTATAATGTGCAACAATAGTTTGCAGTGTCATACGTTCTAAAATGCAGCACAGTAATACATGGATGTGTAATTCTAGAGATGTACGAAATATAATTCGAGAATAAAACAAAATCTGACGCACGCAACGGTAATTATTAAATATTCCTAATAATCCTTGAATGAGAAAACAGGTCCGTTTTTCATTTCATGTACGTGTATGTCATATATAATATGTTCGATAATCATTTTCAATGGATATTTAACACAATAATACGAATTTATTGGCGAATATGTGATGTATCGCGTCCACACACACACACATACACACATGTGCAGTTATATCGCCCTTTTTCGTTTCGATTTTAGCGATTTAAAATATAGAAGTGCACACTCGCTGCCTTATACATACGATATAAGAACAAAAGTAAGAAATAAGACACGATTCGAAAATGTGATCGGAAATCCCGCGATCGAAAATCGGGCAATTGGTTGTTAATTGTGCGGATAGTTTTCTGGGCGAAAAGAGTTGTGATTTATGATGTGTGCGCATTATATGTACGTCATTTCATGTAACTATCACGGCAAATTAGAAGTTTAAGAAATAATAAAAGTAATGAATTCCCAGACGGA